>OY992877.1:128435248-128656421 GCA_963921405.1 Cepaea hortensis
CCTCCTCCTCCCTCTTCCTACTCCTTCTTCCTTCTCCTCCCTCCTCCTCCCTTTTCCTCCCTCCTCCTCCTCCTCCTCCCTCTACCTCCTCCTCCTCCACCTCCCTTTCCTTCCTCCCCTCCTCATTCTCCCTCCTTCCTCTCCCTCCTTCCTCCTCCTCCTTCCTTCTTCTCCCTCTGCCTCCTCCTTCTCCTCCTCACTCCTCCTTCTCCTCCTCCCTCCTTCTCCATTCTTCTCCTCCTCTCCCCTCTTCCTCCTCCTACCCTCTTCCTCCTCCTGCCTCCTCGTCCCTCCTCCTCCTCCTACCTCCTCCCTCTTACTTCTCCATCCTACTACCTCCTCCCTCCTCCTCCCTTCTCCTCCTCCTCCTCTCCCCTCCTCCTCCTACCCTCTTCCTCTTCCCCTCCTCCCTCTCCCTCCTCTTCCTCCTCTTCCTCCTCCCTCTTCCTCATCCTCCTCCCTCTTCCTCCTCCCTCTCCCTCCTCCCTCTTCCTGCTCCCTCTTCCTCCCTCCTCCTCCTTCCTCCTTCTCCCTCTGCCTCCTCCCTCCTCCTCCTTCTTCCTTCTCCTCCCTCCTCCTCCTCCCTCTACCTCCTCACTCCTCCTCCTCCTCCTCCCTCCTCCTCCCTCTTCCTCCTCCTTCCTCCTCCTCCCTCTTCCCTCCTCCTCCCTCTACCTCCTCTTCCCTCCTCCTCCTCCTCCCTCCTCCTCCTCCCTCCTCCTCCCTCTACCTCCTCCTCCCTTCACATTCCTCCTCCTCCCTCTTTCTCCTCCTCCCTCTCCTCCTCCTGCTCCCTCCTCCTCCCTCATCCTCCCTCCTTCTCCTCCCTCCTCCTCCTCCCTCCTCCTCCCCCTCCTCCTCCTAATCCCTCCTCCTCCCTCCTATTCCTCCCTACTCCTTCTGTCTCCGCCCTCCTCCTCCCTCCTCCACCTCCCTCTTCCTCCTCCCTCCTCCATTTAACCAAGACAGACAGACAGTCAGACAGATAGTCGGGAACGGGATCTTATATGACTACTTATATGATTTAAATGAGATGCTCTCCACCATGGGCTGGACTGGGTCAGACAGACAGACAGATAGATAGATAGACAGACAGACAGACAGTCGGGAACGGGAACTTATATGACTACTTATATTAATTAAATGACATGCTCCCCATCAGGGTCTGGGCGAAGACGGGCTGGGTCAGACAGACAGACAGACAGACAGTCAGACAGACAGATAGTCGGTAACGGGAACGAGAACTTATATGACTACTTATATGAATTAAATGAGATGCTCCCCACCAGGGTCTGGGCGAAGCCGGGCAGGGTCAGCTAGTATATATATATATATATATATATATATATATATATATATATATATATATATATATATATATATATATATATATATATATACATATATATATATATACATATATATATATATATATAATATATATATATATATATATATATATATATATATATATATATATATATATATATATATAAAAAGTTTCAAGGCTAATGTCCTGACTATTTTATCGCCCATACCATCATCATGTGCCCTGCTAAACAGCGTAGCGTTTAAGTATGGCCACAGATCTCCGCCCATAGTGTTCCGGTTCCACTTTGTTGATGGTATATGGCTATGCTACCGTCTCAGGCCATCTAGCATCATTTCTCCCAGTCTGCCTCTCCCTTTTCTCCCACAATATTTCCAGTAGTCACGATGTTTCTCAGTGTCCGTCTTCTCATTAGAAGATCAAAGAATGATGTTGTCTCTCTCTCTCTCTCTCTCTCTCTCTCTCTCTCTCTCTCTCTCTCTCTCTCTCTCTCTCTCTCTCTCTTATAGTTGTATATAATGTTCTGCTTTAATTAGTCTCTTTCAGACAAACGTTGTTAGTTACTCTCGCATTCTTGCCATTCGCCTCAAGAACCACCTCTCTGTTGCTTCCGAGCTCTTCCTAATGTATTCATTCCGTCGAGAGGAGCTGTTGGCGAGTGGCTAGAACGTAAGGGCTCACAGTCGGAAGACCTGGGTTTGAATCCTCAATAAAGTGATGGATATTTTTCTGTCGAGGGCACACATAAAACCTTAGTTAGGTAGTTAGTTAGTTAGTTAGTTAGTTAGTTAGTTAGTTAGTTAGTTAGTTAGTTAGGTAGGTAGGTAGGTAGGTTGGTAGGTTGGTAGGTAAGTAGGTAGGTAGGTAGTTAGTTAGTTAGTTAGTTAGTTAGTTAGTTAGTTAGTTAGTTAGTTAGTTAGTTAGTTAGTCGACAGATCATCCTCATTGCACATCGAACCATTCAATCCATAAGTGCTCGGATCCCCTCCTCAGCAAATCCCGCAGCGTGTAGCGGCTAACGTCACCAGTTCTGTGTTGGTTTATCAATCTTCTTTGGCTTCCTGCGTAGTGTTCTTGTTTGGCCACACCTCTTTTAATTTGCTGTTCTCGCAGTCTGGCCATGGTTGTAGATTCACAGTCATCACTTGGTTCTCGCAAGTCTTACTTCTCGTAGAGCATTCAGAATGTCAGGCTGGTCCATGGCGCGTCCGTCCTCCACAGTAGCCTTACCTGCGAGCTTGTCTGCCCGCTCATTTCCTTGTACTCCCGTATGCCCTGGCACGAAGATGAAACTAATCTTTGCCAGCCGAGACCGCTCAAGAGACAGCAACCATTCTCTTCGGATCCACCCCATCTCTATCCTCTTGAGCATGCTCATTGAGTCGCTAAGGAAACATGCCCTAATGAATGTCTGTGTCTTGAGCCATGTTATTGCTTTACTTACTGCCATGACTTCCATAGTCAGGCTACTTGTGGTCTCAGCAAAAGCACCAGAGTCCTCCTTCAAATTAATCTCTCCGGCCTGAGCTGTAAAGGCCCATGAGCTTCTCACACATCGAACGACCGATCCATCTGTGTAAATGACAGCATTGCCATCTAGCGAATTCTCGAAAATCAACGCTTGCACTTCCGCCTCCACAGCAGCCGGATTTTCTTGTCTGCATTTTCTATCTAGTTGGATGCAAACTGAAATCTGTTGGCACTTGTACCTACTCCTCGCCAGGTTCTAAGTCCTCAAGTGAACACACCTATTGAAGAATGACTTCGGCTCGACCCATCCACGACCGTCCTCTTTTTAACCTGCTGCCCTTCACCTTCATAATTTCACTCTTTTAACTCTTTCATTCTTTAATTTCATCTCTTGCGTGTAATTTGTGTGCCAGGATGTAAACCAGAAAACCTTATCCCGCACAGTTCACGGCGGCTGCACTAGCCAAGTGGCCTCAGTTCCTCTGGCTCAAGACCCCTATATCCTACACAGTAGGGAATTATGAGCAGCAATGACGTTCCATGATTCACTGTCGTACAACAAAACAGGTTCTATATACCATTTCAGTACCTTCTTTCTGACATTCAATGATAGCGACCTTGTATGGCGTATTTTTCCTTTTCCGAAATTTAGCTTTTGCTTGGCAAATTCTGCTCTTAATTCCTGTCACGGGTCTTCCATTCGCTATTATGCTGCCCTTAAAATGAAATGCCTAGAAGTGGTTAGAACATTAGATGGAAGATGCTATGTTGCTGTCGTGTGTAAACTATCACATTGTGAATCTATCTACGACATCGCCATTCTCCATCTTCCCATTGATGTGCCCCCCCCCCCCTATAATTATGTTTTGCAGACATTCAAGTCTCCTTACATACCCAAAATATTTCATTGTCCTCAGTGTTGTGCCTTAATAGCCAATCTTATCCAATATTGAGTTGTTTTTGTTTTTTAATGGATCAATTTGGTTCTATGTTTTCTCTACTCTTCTGTAGTTCTTATATTCAAACGCAGACGTGTGCTATTTCAGCTGAATTGTTAAATGTCCACGTTTTATACCCATATGTTGCCACGGAAACATTCGATGGCATAGTGATGAGTACTCTTGCCCGCCAAGACACTTTGTCCAGATTCAATCGCCTTCACGGGCAGGATATGTTTTCTGACCAGTTCGAACTGGTGTTGACCCAGCCTCATAACATTCGGTACAGAACAATTTTCGGAATTTCCAGACAAGCGTCGGGGTGGGGGGGGGGGGGAGAGAAGGGAATAGGCCACCTTACCTCATATGGTATGGTCTAGAGCAGTGGTTCTCAACCTTTTTTGGCCCATGTCCCCCTTTACTATATGTTCAGAACGTCACCCCCCCCCCCCTTTTCGAATTTCCTCCCTATAAATTCCCCCACCCTTACACAGTATACATAAAAATGGAAGCTAAATTGAATAACACGTACTAGAACAAGTCTAGACATCTACAAAAAACGTGATTTGCTGGTCTACTTACGCTATAAAACGAATTTCATTAGGGCGAGAAGTACAGAACTGTAAAATTTAGAGGGAAAAACAATATCAAGTAACTAGTTCTTGTATTAATGCGATCTTGAAATAATCTTAATACCCCCCCCCCCCTTCCGAAGACCCTAAAATCCCCCCTCCCGAGGGGGGGGGGGGGGGTGGTTCCTCCACCGGTTGAGAAACACTGGTCGAGAGTGTGTATTGGCTGAATACTTCACGCCATGATGACATTATCTGCTACTGGTCTACATGTCTGTTGCACGGGAGATATGCATGCTGTCATCACTCTGACCGGTGTTGTTCTGTTTATTCTCATTCATACAGATGACAAAAGCCTTATTTTTTGCAGGACAATATTGTTGTGTTTTTTTTCTCACTTCTATCACTGCATTTCCATTACCTGTCAGAAGTGAACCCATTATTCACAAGTGCTCCCATTCTGTAATGTCTGTATATATCTTTTGACATATGTGTTTTAGTGGTTGGCAATGTTTTTGTTGAATTCAGATATAAATTTTGTTTCTTTACTTTGGTCTTGCACTGACTATAACTTGTTTAATTCCCATTTCTGATTTTGAAAGTAGCATATCGACATTAGGCTATGTCTACTCCTCGAATTACAAAAGGGTCATAATTACAAAAGAGTCATAATTACAAAGGAATCATATTCTCACTTGTCTATATTTTCCATAAATTCCCTCGTGTTTTCAGTATATCAGTTAAATAGGTAAAGGGACAACATGCAACACTATCTCACTTCTTGCTCGATATCACATTAATCTGTTGTATTAAAAATAATTAGTTGCATAACCTTTACATGACGACGCAGTCTACCACAATCATGTATTTTTTGGCTGTTTGTGATTTCTTGGCAAGTTTACGTTCAGTAGTTTACCATTGATTTCTGAAAGACCAGCACTCATACCATTGCATGAAAATCAAAGCAAGGTGGTCTGCTTCCAAATCGCCCGCAGCTGTGTTTCAAACGAGGTATGCGGGATTACGAATTGCCACAGTCACATATTTTCACTGCTTCCCTGTATTCAGTGTAGAGAGTGTGTGTAATGTGACACATATCTCTTTTATTAGTTTCCATAAATTCTCATGTTCCGAACAGTCAGGTGCCTTTGTGTAGTCTCCAAAACAAGTATAATGCCATAGTCTGAAATCAACAGGACTTCTCCTTTGGTGTCTTGATCAAACATTTAGGCATTCGCGCCTTTTTCAAATGCGCAGAGTTTGCTTCGGGTATAAGCACCCGCTCACTTCAAGTTCTGATGTTGGAGAGAAATGCATTGATCTCTGTAATTGCTATATGAGTTGGTACGCTCGTATCATGAGTCATCTGGGTTCTTAGTTATGGCTAGGAATGTGGGTTTTTGATTTATTCAAAAGTATCTTTTTTGAAATGGGTGCTTTTTTGTCAGAGTAATAAAAATGCAACTCTTATGATATATATGCCTTTCTTTATTGAAGACCCATGATTTGATTCAGTTGCTCAAACCGGTAATAAAATTGATATCAGTATGTTCTTTGTTTTGTTATTTGGCTTTGGTGATCGCTGTGGCTGGAACTGCCTGTGGTGTCATTCATTGCCTGGAATCAAAAAGTGAAATATTTTTATTCTCTGTCGGTCTGAACCTGGGAACAATCTTCTTCTTATCCTATCTTTTTCTTGACAAGCGAGGAGAATGTATGTATGAGGTGCTTAAATCATTGTCTCTTTTTATTCTTCTTTCTTAACTGTGGCCCGAACGCAGTCGACGTTGAGCTCCTTCTCACTCTAGCACCTAAGTATAGGGAAGCTATGTCTACCCTTGCTACATCATTTGCTTCGTTTTCAAGATGTTGAGCCTGACCCTAGGATGAAAGCCTTGATGGTGACTGTTCCAGACCTTAATGATTGGTTTAGGTGGTAGGTCCATTTCTGTTTACCTTCATGGTCATGTGGAGAGCTCGATTGTTCACATTTGATAGAACTCAGGTTTGTTCCTCATCCTCCCCAAGATCCCATCTCCCCATCCTCCTATCTCCCCCCCCCATCCCCCATCCCCTACCCCATCACCCCTATCTCCCCACCACCCCCTCCCCATCTCCCCATGTCTCCATATCCCAAGGACAGCACTGAAGCGAACCCAGGTGCCAGACAAGGCACAGGTCAACTACAAGCATGGTGACCCTATTATTTATTTAGGAGAACCACAGTTTCTCCCACGGTAGACGTTCGAGTCTGAACTCACCGATTTTAAAGAGTATACACATATACTCCAACGGGGTTCACCAAGCCCTGATTATAACGTTTTATGGGGTATGCACATATACCTCTACAAAAGTCACCTACTTTACTCAGAAAGCTACAGAGATAAGTTGACGACTTCATGAAGTAATGCATCATGGGATAATAATACTCCAAGTTTCAAATATGAGGCCGGGGCTGTGCTTGTCCAAGGGACAAATGTGGTTGGTCGTCACAAGAGGACAGTTTTGTGGTGTGGTCAGGGGATAAAAGTGGTTATTCCAGAATTCCCGGAGCTTATTGGGCAGAGCATTCAAATGTATTGTCATAGAAATCAGCTGGTCTGTAGGTGGCGACACCGCTGGACCAGGGCATAATCCTCCAATCCACCAGCCCTGACTGTCTGTGAACGCATTCAACTTCCCATGGTGACTGTCACGAATTGGCAGCCTTTACTTCCCAGAACAATTTTCGGTTCACTTTTGATGGGCCATGTAGAGGATCAACAGACGAACAAAACTGTTTTCTCTATATTCAAGGCTATACTGTCTTGACGTAAGCTTGCAAAACCTGCAAGTAAACAACCACCAGGAATGGCTTTCTATTTGGGAAGTTAATTTGACACCAGTACCAGTCACCCCCATTTGTTATCAATCCAGCCAGACGGGAGGGCAGACTCAAGGGACTGAATAGTAATTAAAACCAACTAGCCATGACGTAAGCTTGCAGATGGCAAGTAAAATGGCAACTAGATAATTAGTATACACCTTGGGAAACTGCTGACCCAGACATGCTGAATCAACAATGAACTGGGCCATGGACTGTGTAATTAAAACCTGGTTTACCAACAGAGTTGTAAACTGGCTGTTGACCATGAGAACCTAATTGTTCCCTTGACATGACACCTGATAAGAATAGCTAGGAAATCGCCCAGGTGTGAACAACCTTAACCCAGGGAAAGATAATAGCCCCAGGGCTGTAAACTAAGCCCCGCCCACTCTGACTGGCAGACTCAGGGAGGTGTGAACCAGGTCTGATAAGATAATTAACACTGAGGACTTGGGGCCAGACAGAGAGGAGCAAGGTGTGATGGCCAGTTGCAATGATAAGGGCAATTACTGTCAGGAGGAGATAAGAAGAATTTATGACGGGAATGCCAAGGAGATAATATGGTCTGCTTGACTTAGCTTAAATAAGGGTCCCTAGCCTGTTTTATGTTAGATTAAGTTTGACTTCAGAACAGGTAGGAACTATCTCAATGTCTGTAGTCATATGCATGAATATTATGTTGGCTGCGAGGAATTATTTCTTAGTAACTAGTCCCTTAGTAAGTCTCTTAGTTTCTTGGATGGATGGACCGATTTTCAGTCTAGGTTATTGCAAGAACTATCATTGTCATAGGCTACTTGAGTGTTCTTTCTGAGTTCTTTGTTCAATATAATTGTGCTGTAAGTGCTACTCTTCTGAGAAGTAGAAACTTATGGAAGGCAGGTCTTGTCTAGATATACTTGAGGTGTCGTAGCAGATGCTTGCCATCTCTTTCTAGACTAGTCCTTTTTGGTGTGTGCATTTGTTGTACAGAATATAGTCAACTGACTATTTATTTCATTCTTACAACAGCAGAAACTAACTAGTGCATTATGCTATGATGTTAAAGTATCATAATATGTCTAGTTTAATCAATATGTTTATGTGTATTGGATGTTTGATATATTGATTTGTCATATGCAAGCCTATCAATATGAAGTGTTATATTATGGTGTGCGCATTGGCACACTAACCATTGATTGTCTGTGCATTGGCACATTGGCCAATGATTGTGTTGGAAGCAGAGGTGTAATGGTACAGACATTACCCACAATTGGTAGTATAGGGCATATGGTGCTAAACTTTCTCAGTGTATTGTGGGCGTGCGTCCACGGTAATGCATGGAAACCTGGCACAGCTACTGGTCACGGCTTGCAAGCCCGGATGATCAGGCATTGTTATAATACACTTACCGACCCTGTGAGCTGCTAAAGTAACATTGGACGGAGCGGCTGTACGACACAGAATTTCTGTATTAGCGACATGGACATGGGGCGGCAGAAATGTAATCATTACAGGCGTGTGAGACAATTGAAAAGCCCGTCCCAGACTAAAGACAGTAGGGAGAAGGAGGATGGTGAACGCAGTAGAGCTGGAAGATAAACTTGGCCAGACTGGTCATTGTATATGTTTGTGTTATGATATGTTTTAATTAGGATTGCGCTGATGTAGAACTGATATAACACATTCTTGACTTTCTTTCAAGCTCTCACAAGGAGCACCTATGTTATAGATCTCAAGAACGAGTTATGACTAGGTAGAGCCAGGACTGGCAGACGTTAGAATACCGGCAAGCTGTTCTTTTGTTGAGTCTACTGGAGAGTGGGGATCTGGACCACAGTTCCAGATAGATGAAGTAACAAGTAAAGTTACGTAATGTTTCTCATCACAATATGTTATATGATTTTATCATCCTCATATTGACAATCATCCAATGTCTATGATTAGTAAATAAATGTTGTAGTCTTGTAACTCATAGTTCTGTCATTATATTTTTTCCAATTGTGCATACGTGTTGTTGTGTACATTGGTGGGGGTTCACTTACACACCAAGGAAAGGAGCAGTCAGGGAGAAAACCTGTACTGAGATAGTCGTCTATACTAATATATTTAGACTTAAAACATCTATCTTAAGCTAACCTTCTCTTTCCTATACCTTGGCGAATATTCAGCACAGTTCATTTCATTTTGTAACGAGCCACTTAGAGCTGTACGTTGGATATTCATGGGCCTAATCTATAGTTCAGCCATATAGATTTTGTCCCTAGTCAGTTTCTGACTATTTGGGGTTGCTCGCCAGTGAATAATACATTCATCTAGCCGGTGGGGCACCCCGACTTCTGACAGTGACATCATCTTAAGTCATCGAGAGACATCCCCCCTCCCCCACCCCCCCCCCACGTTACGCCCAAAGAAAGAATCATCAGAGATCCATCCCGCCAGTGTATCCTCTCCCCCCCCCCCTCCCAGGCCAGCAGCAAATCACCAAACATTATGTTTCAAACATAACGGATAGCTCATGTGGTGTGCCAGAGATGCAAACATTGACAAGTTAATTAGGAGGGATGTGTCCTTTGTTTTACACAATGAGTTCGTCGTGTTCGCATGAAGTGACAGATGGACACTGTTATTTGTGGCCATCAGGAAATTCTCTTCGTTCAGGAAGGAGGCAGAGAAAGAGTTCATCCAACCGACTCGCCCAGCCAATTATTATATATTGGAGACAACAGCGTGTCAGAGTTCCTGCATGCAGGAATCAACTTGTTGACTGGACATTAATCTAGTAATTAGTTGAAAGCATTGTGTCTTATTGTTGCCTTTTTGTATTCTAAGCAGGTGAACGGTTGCACATGATTATATCTTTTTCTCAGAGAGAAGGAATACCATTCTGTCCAGGAACAAGAACCATTGAGACAGAAAAGGCTGTAGATTTATCTCCATGGTCATGGGATGTGGAATCCATATAATGCTTTTTGTTTTGTTTCAGATATACCTGGCTGTCACGTCCATATGACCCAGGGTAATCTCCTCACATTATGTTGTAATGGAGAGATTTTCTCCTTTTGACACATTTTTAATCGGATGCCTATGTGAACATTCCTTTTATTTTGGTGCAACTATGTATTGCCTACATGGAGCTGGGTGTTGATTTAGATGTCAGCATTGCTGGATTATTTTGTGTGTAAACTGCATATTTCCCATGGCCACCCATTAGATAAGGATTTATCTTTTGTCAGGGGCTGATGATTTTTTTTTTTCATGTTAATGGCATGCACAAGGGATTTATCCCCATCTCCCCAGGGGTGTAAGTTTTGGCTTGGGCGTGGGTCCGCCCAATTCTTGGATGGGGGGCATGAATCAGCGTGGCACGGCTCTATAAGATGCTTGGCTGACGCAATGACCAGAACCCCTCCTCCATAGCTGGTGTATGCTGGGTAATTTACCCGGCAAAAACTGGAGCACTATTTGCCCCAGCCCAGCAGTTCAGATCAGTTCTGCTCATAGTTGCCATTCTAGATATTTTATATCCAGATCTAGATGTTTTTGCCGGCATCTGGATACCGTTTTCTGACGTTTGGATGCTGGATGCAATTCTAGATACTTTCCATTTGGAGTCGGATATTTTGAATACTTTCTAGATTTTACTTTTCTTTCGGTGCATTTACCCATTTTATGTTTGGTCTGGACGCGCGTAAATTATGGTAACTGCCATTATTTAAACTTTGAACTGACTTGGGTCAACGCTCAACAATCTGGCAACCCCCTGGTAATGAGTAAAACGGCGCATAAATTATAATAACATTATTTGAACTGTAAACACTGTGCTGCGACTTATTGCTGTAATGCCGACTTTGTGATTCTGTTCACGTGAATTTGGCTGCAACTGGTACAGATAATGCCTCGATAATGGTTGATATCAACCATAGCGTTTATATAAAATTTAAGGAAGATATCTCATCTTTAATCCTCATAAAATGTGCGTTTCCTTGCAGCTAGCATTATCACATGCCTCATCAGAATGTTTACTAAGAAATTTGAAATTCCTTATTGCTGAAACACATAACTGGTTCTCCAAATCATCTGTAAGACAACAGCAATAACAATTTATATAAAGCATTAAATGATAGTTCCCCACCACTGAAAATTCTGTCATATTTCAAAACTAGATGGTTATCAATTCAACCAGCTGTTGAAGTAACTGTGAACCAATGGTTGGAGTTGAAGACGCACTTCGAAATAACAAGACAAAGTGAAAAATGCTACACAGCTGAAATACTATATGGAATGTACAGTGATGAAAAAAATGTGGCATTCCTTCTCTTTTTACAACCCATTTTAAGTGAAGTGCAAAAAGTTAATAAACTATTTGAATCTCAAAATGTTGACAAAGTTAAATTACTTGACGACCTCATTTTGCTATTTCACTCAATTGCCAACTTATATTGCCAACTTGTAAAGCTGACTTGTTCACTTGCACTATAGAGAGCTATTTGGCTCCTAAGCCATACCTAGGATACCAGATCGAATCAAAAATTGATGGTTTAAAAACAAAAGGACTGTTAACAGAAAATGAAGAGAACAACTTAAGAAAGGGCTGTCAAGATTTTCTTGTCTCATTATTCAATCAACTGAAGCAGAGACTTCCTAAAAATTTAGATGTATTGAAAAATATTTCATTCTTTTCTATTAACAACATATCTCAGCCAGTAAAGGACATAACTAAATATTGTCAAGTTATTAAATTTTTAAGGGCTACTGATAATAGTGTGGCGGAAGCAGAATATTAGTTAACCAAAATAAATTTGGTTGACTGGACAAACAAAACAGAAACTGAAGCATTTTGGAGTGAAGTAAGACAATTTAAAGATGCCTCAGGTAACAGTCCATTCTGTAAGCTCTTTGAATATGCGATGTCTGCCATGATACTACCCCATTCAAATGCTGATGCGGAAAGCGTTTTCAGTACTGTGTATTATACAAAATGTAAACTAAGAAACAGGATGAAATTTGACCTCTTAAATGCTATCTTGACAATAAGATTTGGCCCGATGAGAGCAGGAAAATGCTGTTCAACTTATCAGCTCCCTGATCGTGTATTAAAAGAAATTGGAACAGCTAAAGCATACCAGAGTTATTTTGAATCTGAAGCTTCAACTTCATCATCCAAACTAAGTGCATCTTGTGAGAGTGCATCTTCAGTGAAGATGAGAACATGATTCTATAGGTAAGTCACATCAATTTTTTTTTTTAATGTTGCATATCCGTTACAGGACGTTGCAGTCAACATCATAATTTTTCAGCTGCTGTTGATGTACTAGGCAAGATTATGCTCAGTAGTTTGCGATTGCTTTCTGAGCGACCGGTTCACATACCCCTTAAATTACCAGCGCGACTCGAACCGCTGCCGGTTCGGGTGCAGCTGCGTTACTCACGAGAATATACGGGATTACGGCGACAGCCGTAAACTCTTCGCCAGAGAGACCGACAGTCACATCAATATATATGTAATTTCTTACTTTCTCAATCTGGATATTTTTCCTAGATACTTTCCAACGAAATCTAGATATTTATGGATGTTGTTTGGGCCATTTCTAGATACTTTTGGTAAAAAAAAAATGGCAACCCTGGACTTCTGCTGCGGCCCTGGCTGAGGCCAGATCGGCCCCAAGTTCAGAAGGGGAATAAAATTGTTCCCCTCAGACCATCTCTATTCAAGACAGTGACTATTGTGACCAAGTCGGGGCATAGAATGTTCGCTGGACAAGTGCATAATCGTGTAATGAATTCGAAGAGGCGGCTGAACTCGCAAAGCATTTCTGCTGAAACACTGATGCACGATTGTTGAGTTACGTTGGCAAATAGCTGGGGCAAATAAATAGTGCGCCGATTATCGCTGGGTAAATTACCCAGCATACATCAGCTATAGAGGAGGGGTTCTGGTCATTGCGTCAGCTAAGCATCTTGTAGAGCCGTGCCACGCCGCTTCATATATATATATATATATATATATATATATATATATATATATATATATATATATATATATATATATATATATATATATATATATATCACATTCTAGTGATTTCCCTCGTCGTCCATCCGCCCGTCCGTCCGTCTGTCTTGTCTATTTATCTATATAACTGTCTGTCTGTCTCTGTATGTATGCATGTGTATATGTGTGTGTATGTTTGTGTGTGTATTTGTCTGTCTGTCTCTCTCTCTATCTCTCTCTCTCTCTCTCTCTCTCTCTCTCTCTCTCTCTCTCTCTCTCTCTGTCTTTGTGTGTATGTATGTCTGTTTCTTTCTCTCTATCTTTCTGTGTGTATGTCTGTGTGTGTCTCTCTCCGTCTGTCTATATATCTGCCTGCTTGGTTCCATCCGTCCATCTGTCTGTTTTATCGTGTTTTCCGTTTCAGCAATTTGGAGGTTTGAATAGCAGATGAAATTATGAAACACAAGGGGAAATAACACTAATCATGACAACTATTGTATAATTACATCCTTACTTCCCTTTGTTAGATTTATTATTTTCGATATAGTCACAGCGTGGTTTACATAGCTGCAGGAATGTGCCCAGAAGAACAGTGTGGCTTGGTGTGTGCATGTGTGAGTGTGTGTGTGTGGGGGGAGGCGGCGCACATAACACACAATTACCGTCTTCACTAGCCATGCTTTCCACCATTTCTCTAACATTAATAAAGATTGCCACATCCTAGTGTTAGCTGTAATAATATTGTTAGCTGTAATAATATATTCCACATATATTTTGTTACAGTGCGAAAGAAATCATTGATGATTCAACGGGCAAGATGGCGTTTACCTGCAAAGCGTTGTGGGTTGTGATGAGCACAGCAAGGCACGTAGAGCGCCCTGGCCATCCACTGCACCTGTATTCGTCTCCAGTCGTCTTGACTTATCTTGCCACTGGACTCGATGGACTCAGGCGAGAGAGTGAGGTCGACGATTTGCACAACTCTTCCACACTTTAATGCAAGTCATCACGCAAGTCATTCTTCATCCAACTATTTTTCACCACACTGAATGAAGTGAATGGTCATTATCATTCTTGATGGACAAACAACATAAACCATAACATATTCTACAGACGTCCGCATGGCTGCAAAGGTAGGTGTATTCTGGCTGGAAAATGTTCTCTTTCATTTATGCAAGGAATACTGTTCTATTTTATATATGCTAGTAGAGGGTGACCGGTCTCCCTGGCCTAGTGGTTAACGTCTTTCTGAGTAATCCCGTATATTCTCGTGAGTAACGTAACCTGCTCGAGAATCGGGAGCGGTTCTCGTCGCGTTGATAACTTACGGGGTATGTGAGTCGGTCGCACAGAAAGCAATGACAAACTACTGAGCGTAATCTTGCCTAGTACATCAAGAGCAGCTGAAAAATGCTGATGTTGACTGCAACGTCCTGTAAGGGATATTTTTTTTTTTAATTCGCATATCCTTTACAGGACATTGCTGTCAACAGCAGCATCTTTCAGCTGTCTGTTGATTTCTTGGCAAGATTACGCTCAGTAGTTTGCCATTGCTTTCTAAGCCGCCGGCTCAGTTATCCCGCAAGTCACCAGCGGGGTAAGGGATATGCAACTTTAAAAAACAAATATTTCCCATTGCAACATACGCCTTTGAGATCAGAAAACTTACTAGACAAGCCGAACAGCGCAAAAATGCCTTTAAATATAAATGTTATAGACAGGTTCTAGAATATCTTGGAACAGAACACATGAATCCATACGACAAGAATTAAATATTGAAGAAGTTGGATACTAAAGACGATACAACAAAGAATATTGAAATATTTTGGTCACTTGAAACATGAAAGTTTGGAGAGAACAGTCATAGAGGGGTATATTGCCCGGGAAGAGAAGAAGAGGAAGGCCAAAGAGAAGATGGGTGTAGGATGTGGCAGATGATCTCCAGATGGGTGTTTCGGACGCGGAGTATCTTGCTTATGACAGATACATTTTCCGGACTGTTGTTATGGGAGCGAAGTTCTGCAAAGGAAATGCTACTGAATGAATGAATGAGTAAAACATTATACACAACGATCATAAAGAGACAAATATTGCTACCTGGTAATACAGCAACGAGAAGTGAGGAAAGAACAGAGCTAGAAGAGGCAGCCCGAGATAGATGATGCTCGAAGGTCTCAGACGATAACATGGAGAAATGCCACAGTCAAAAATAATCTTGAATAGTGAAGACCGATAGCTGTGGAGAGACATGAAGGCCTACGCCGTGTAACAAGGTACATACTAATGATGATGAATCGGTAATCTGGTTTTGTGTGTGATCTAACCCTCTGCCTATAACATTTCTTGGTAGTAATCTTAGCATGGATAGGCATGAGAACACGTCTATTAAAATAATAAATCCTCTACACACACAAGACCATACATCATCATCATCATCATCATCATCATCATCATCATCATCATCATCATCGTCGTCGTCGTCGTCATTATCATCATCATGTGCCATGCCGATAAGAGTGTGCGGTCATGTTTCTCCATCTCACACGATCACCAGAGTTGTGGATCAGCTCTGTGATTTTGTATCGACCATACCACGTTGCCAAGCCATCCAGGTATTTACTTCTCAGCCTTCCCCTTGTTCATTTCCCCTCAATCTTGCTAGTTGTTACCAAATTCTCCAATTTATTTTTTTTCATAACGTGATCAAACATGTGTGACTGTCTACGCTTAATTTCTCTAATCAGTTTTCGGTTTTCATTTGTTTCGTGCAGGAAGGACATGGTAATTGATTTTTCTGTCCATGGTATTCTTTGCATTTTCCTCAGAAACCACATTTCCACTGTCATTAGATATTGTTCAGCTAGCCTGCTCACTGTCCACACTTCGAATCCATACAAAAGTACAGGTAGCACTTCAACACTCTTTTTATCGTCGCAAATGATATCTTTTTATTTGTTCAGTATGTTTCTCATCTTGCAAAAGTCTACCTTCGCCATGGCGAGTCTTATTGTAATCTTTTCTCCCATCAGTTGTTATGACTGTTCCAAAATAATTTTACCGATTCATTTGTTTTGTTTAAGAACATTCCCATTTTTTTTATATTACATTGTGGTGTTTCCTTATTTCTAGTGACAACCATAATCTGTGTCTTCTTACAATTTAATAGTAACCATATTTGTTCACTGATGTTACGGGACCTTTTCTTCTACGGGGCATGGTTGTTTCTGTTGACACTATACACTTTGCAGTATCTGTTCTAACGTTGGTGCATAATTTCAGTTTGCCCTTGTTTGGTATTGGGATGAAGATAGTTCTCTTCCAATCTTTTGGCCTCTTCCAGACACTCGATGTGTATGTTTTACATGCATTAGCCCCTTCCAGACATTGGTTGTTCTTTACTATGAACGTACTGGGTGTTTCCAGCATTCATCTCAGAAACCACATGCCCGATGCATCCAAGCTTCTCCTGGTTTGTTGTTCAGCTTGTTCGTTTCTCTGCCATACAACAGGTTCAATTTATCATCGCAGTTCTCTCTTTCTGACATTCAATGAAAGCGATTGATTACATAGATACTTTTAACATTCTGAAATCCGCTTTTGCTTGGCCTATTCTGCTCTTAATCGCTGTCACGCATCTTGCATCTGATGCCACGACTGATTCCTCCCCAGTATTGGAGTTGATTATTGACGACTTGGTAAGCAATTTTTCTCGAATTGAAATATCACATTTTGGTGTTATTTTTTCTTTGATATTACCATTGTTTATGTTTTATAAATTCAATGTAATTTCTATTTTGCAATCTCTACTACTACAATCTCCAACAGTTGTTGCGTTTTCCGGTATCAATACTGTGTCATCTACATGACTGGATGTTACATGATGGGTCAGTCATCCACGTCCCCAGTCCACCACACTTCTCTAAATGCTTTTAATCTTGAACGGAGACCATCCGGATAGCCTGTTTATAAATAGCATGGAATGTTCTCGAACTGGGCGGGGAAGAGAGAAGGCGCATGCCCAGCTCTTGATTGGCTAACCCTTGGGTGGTAATGCGTTTTTTGTAGGCCAAATCTAATAGCCCAGCAGTAGACATTTTGATATCAACCGGAGCGGTGCTATCAAAGATGGGGTGACCCTTTTGTGCCCAATAATTCTGTAGGATGTGATTTTTCCACACCTCAGGTACCTCTATAACATCATTATATATGTTGTGAGAATGCCTGGTGGGGAGAAAGAGACATTGTTTAAGTATTTTTATGAGAAAATGTGAAAGTGAAACCAGAACTTCATTGCGAAGTTATTCTGAATGTTGCTTCTTCAGCCTGTCAGGTCTCCCGCACTGGATACTCCAATTGTCTATCATTCCCCTGCTGTGACTGTTTGCGTATGCTTGATGACTGTACATTACCTTCAATGCATATTCGCAAACCTTGTGCATTCTAGATTCCTATGGGAATGCCTATCTTGCTCATTCTTAGACCAACTGTAAACTGCTCTTGGAGTCTACGTTTGTCAGTTCTGGATCAGAATATGTGAGTGACGTGTATCTTTTTCCTTGTAAATGCTGAGAATGTTTGAGTGCGTGATGATAGTGAATTTATAAGTAACCTCTCACATTAGCAGATGTAAAGACAAACATTATATCCAGGTTTGCGGAACATGCCTGGCACTCCAGAATTACAAGGTCATGTAAGGCCTGGTGGCTATTTTAAGCTCATGAGTACTGCAACGGGCTCTTTCTAAGATTTACCTTGAATGCAGTTTATCTCAGAAGAGATATGGCCTCTGTTTCCTGCAACACTGGTTTTGGGTTCAAATAAACTGCGTTCCAAAAAGGGACAATATGTGTTCGAACCTGTGTCTTAGTTGGCTGAATATATTGTATGGCTCATGCAGATTTATTATGGAAAATACATGTTTTCTTTCATATGTGCTTGTTTCACATGTGAAATATTGCTTAAGCAATTTAGCTTGATTACCTCCTGGAGTAGATAATGATTTCACTCAGTGTGGAAAAGAGCACATGATGATGGTGATGATTTGATGGTTTTTGTAAACCAGGTCTGGCTGCAAAGGGAACCTTGGCATTGTGGTGTAGGTGTGAATGAGATAGTACATTTATATCCCAAAGTACCATCTAAAATGATTGTGTATTTGCTTACTGGTATAATGCTATTGCCTAATGCAATTATGGATAATGTCTGTCTCTTATTTGTCTCACATATGCCTAATGATGTTGGTTCAGCATGTTTGTCTTCTCATGAAATGTATCCTGGAATACTTATCTCATGGTCTTTGTTTCATGCTGTCAACTTCATAAAATATGCCTTGCAATGTCTGTCTCAGGGTGCCCAGAATTCCTGTGGTTTAAACTCTGGGAAAACCTTGACTTGTGTAATCAAGTGGTTAACTTGTTGATTGTATGATCCTGTCCCTGATTCAGCATATGATCCTGTGTTTATCACAGATAAAGGTTGATAATGAAAATATATCACCCACAGGCCATTAGGGTGGAATGCACCCATCACCATCAAAGAGAGATGGTGTTTGAATAACACCCCTTCTTTCTCCTCCCCATGTCTCCGTGTGGGTATGTTGATGATTTGATATGACAATTATTCAATACCCATGTATAGAAAATGTTGTACCTTTGTGTATCAACAGAGAACAAGGAAGGGGGAGAAGGCTTCTTTATTGGGACATAAAAATGAAAGTCCCTACCTCAGGACTGCCATTCCCTTATCAAAAAGTGGAACTAAAATACTTAGAACCACCAAAACATTCAGGAAGCTACCAGCCAAATTCTGTAAACTCATTTGCCAAAGCTGTGGGTACTGAATGGGTCATTCATTAAACCCAACACAGGATGGACTCCTCTATTATCACTATGACAGAAATCACCCTCAATATTGAAAGTGAATATCCTGATTCATATAGAGTGACCTCCTGGACTCAGTGTCTCAGACAGGCCATGAACAGATAGTTGCTGTGTGCCTGAAACTTGTCTTTATTTTCTCAAGTCTCGATAGTCAGTATCTTGGGAAATACTTACTCAAGAATGATGGTAGAATTCATGGGAGGAGGCTAGCCTGAGTTGACCGTTTATTTCCAATATCTGGATTGTTATAAGTGATGTTCAAAAACAAGAACAGGTATCTTGTGTTTATCCCCATCTGGAACATTGTGTAGTAGTGGTCATGTAGTGGATTAGTGACTTGGGATTTTCACCTCAAGAACACCCAGCATGGTGCTCACACAGTGGTTGTTTGTTGGGACTTGAAACTTGTGTGAGGTCATAATTGTAGGGTGATATGCTACAGTGTCGTCAGCTTCACCGGCAGCCTGGTCATCATTGAGGTTCATCGCAGATTTAACTCTTCAGATACTGTTTCACAGGAGGGAGTGTATTGCATGAGACATGACATGGAAAAGCTGTTGTCTGGAGCTTGCCCAACACCTCTTACTGGTGATAACGGGATGATAACAGACCAGATCCAGCAGTATCTATCTATGACTTGTCCACTCAAACACTCTTAAAAGTTTTTCTCAGTGAAAGTTGAAGAAGATAACCTTTGTTAGATTAAATCTGTGTGAACAAAGAAGTAGTGTTGGTGAGGAGTTTTAGTTGGAGAGGAGGAGAGTTGTGGTGAAGATTGAGATTAGGTTGGTGGGTAATTATGAGAATGGTACCATGTTTTTTTTTTATCTGTAGGCATATTCTGCATGTACGTATGTTTATTACATGCATGTTTGAAATGCAGAAGTGACAAGGAGAAACCATGGGTCTGTACTCAAACCCACACAATCAACTTAATAAAGAGTGTTGTTGTAACCAGTGTTTTTAAGTACATGTCCCAAGTCAATGTCTTGTACAGTTACTGTCAAGTATTGTTCCTGCGGAATGTCTTATTCTACTGTTGTTGGTTATGGTGAATTATGAAGGTCCTGTAGGGATGTTGTCCAGTATCTTTCATGATGTATGACTTGATCAATTGTTGGTGTGAACATCTCCTTGTGAATGTAAGTCCAACTTTTGTCAAGAATCTGTCATGTAGATGTTCTGTCCAACTGATGTAAAGTACAGTTATTGTTATTGTTGTTGTTCACTATGGTTGATGCCTACATGTCTAAGTGTACAACTGACATATGTCACTTTGATACAAATAAAATAATCGGGAGATCAAGGTGGCTGACTGAAAGCACGCTTTCAACAATATAGTGAGGGAGCTACTTTCCCCGGTTGGGGTGGCGACTAGTCAAGATCTCTTCTTGGCCTTTGAGGGGACCTTTTCCTTCTTTTATAAATTTTCTGTGTAGATACTTGGGCTTGTCTCTAAGATGCACAGTGGGGGTTCCGAGCCAGGAAAACCGGTTCCTAAAAAGGCTTAAGCGCGAATGATTATCTATATCATTTAGATGCCTCTAGACAAAACTTGCCAAATCATTTCCTATATCTTGTCTATCTGTTATACAAGATATATTTACAGAGACTACTTCTAATTGGGGCCTCTGTCTTCTCTTAACATGCCACACTGGAGAAATAATCACTGATAAGGAACAGCAGATGGATAGATGGGTCGAGCACTATTTAGAGCTTTACTCAAGTGAGACCAAGCTAGCGGATGATGCCCTCAACGCCATAGAGGCCCTGCCAACTCTTGACCACTTGGACACACTTCCCACCATAACAGAAGTTAAGTGTGCTATAAATGAACTTGCGTCTGGCAAGGCTCCAGGTAAGGATGAGATTCCAATAGAGGTAATCAGGAGTGGGCAAGACACACTCACTCTACAGATCCACCAGCTAATAGAGCTATGCTGGCGAGAAGGACAAGTCCCGCAGGATTTCAAAGATTCAAACATCATAACGCTGTACAAGAACAAGGGCGATCGTAGCGACTGTAACAACTATAGGGGTATCTCACTTCTGTGTATTGTTGGGAAAGTATTTGCCAGAGTTGTTCTGCGCAGACTTCAAGTCCTGGGAGATCAAGTCTACCCCGAATCACAGTGCGGCTTCCGTCAGAACCGGTCTACCATTGATATGATATTCTCATTGCGACAGATGCAAGAAAAATGCCGGGAACAAAATCAGCCCCTGTTTATTGTCTTCATCGACCTCACAAAGGCATTCGATTTGGTCAGTCGTGAGGGTCTGTTCAAAGCACTAAAGAAGATTGGCTGCCCATCAACTCTTCTGTCCATTGTGGAATCGTTCCACACAGGCATGGAGGGTATAATCAAGTTTGATGGCTCAACTTCAAAAGAGTTTGAAATCAAGAGTGGAGTTAAGCAAGGTTGTGTACTATCCCCCATCCTCTTTGGGATATACTTTTCACTTCTACTGAAATATGCCTTTCGTGATCAGGATGACGGTATATACATTCACTCACGCACAGATGGTGGCCTCTATAATGCTCAGAGATTGAAGGCTAAGACTCAAATTAGGAGGGTACTAATCAGAGAGTTGCTTTTTGCGGATGATGCTGCGATTACGACCCACTCTGAGGAAGAATTACAACATCTACTATCTGCATTCTCCAATGCTTGTTCTGAATTTGGTTTAACAATTAACAAAAAGAAGACACATATTATGTCACACGGTGCACATGGTGTACCATCAATCTTTATTGACGACGCCGAACTGGAGATAGTAGACCATTTTACATATCTAGGACCAAAGGTAAATAGCAAATTATCCCTCGATCAGGAAATCAACATCAGGATTGGCAAGGCAGCAACAACAATGAACAATGTTAGCAAAAAGAGTCTGGGAGAACAGGAAGCTCTGCCATAACAAAAGTCCTCGTCTACCAAGCTTGTGTCCTTAGTACTCTTCTTTATGGCAGTGAAACCTGGACAGCTTACTCACGCCAAGAGAAATGTTTAAACAGCTTTCATATGCGGTGTCTGCGAAGAATACTTGGCATTAAGTGGCAAGACAAAATCACAAATACTGAAGTATTGGAAAGATCAGGTTGTGTGACGGTGTATTCCATGCTCAGTCTTCGTAGACTTAGATGGATAGGACACGTTAGGAGGATGGATGATGGTAGAATACCAAAGGACATCTCTTTTGGTGAATTACAGACGGGTAGGAGATCTCAGGGTCGGCCTGTACTACGATACAAAGATGTGTGTAAGCGGGACATGATTGATACAGGCATTGATAAATTGGGAGCAAGCCGCCGCTGAACGTGTTGCATGGAGGGCAACTATCAGAAATGGAAAAAAGACAAAGGAGAAAATGATTGCAGATAAAGCACACACAGAGCTTGAGAGACGTAAGATGGTGCACAATGGTGGAAATGGCCATGTTTTCACTTGCATCTACTGAGGGCAAACATTTGCAGCAAGAATTGGCCTTACCAGCCACACTCGCCACCGCCGTGGGTCGTAGTTATTAAGCCTTTTTGAAGCACAATGTACCAAACTATCGTCTGTCAAGACGGAAAGGTGCCAATGACATGACCTAGATCTTTGTATTGCTGCCTCCAAATCATATTCCTTGTCTATCTTTGCTCTCTGGCATGAGTATTTCGCTATAGAGAGAAGAGTTCCGGTGACAAAACACATCCTTGTTTTACTCCTTGCTTTATCTCTTCTCAGTTTTCCACATTAGTTTTCATTTTAATAGCTGATGCTTATTTCCGGTAAATAGTCTCTAATATTCTAAGATCTTTACCATTAATGTTAAAATCTTCCATTTTGATCATTTCATCAACACAGCACACATTTAGGTCCGCTTGTGCAAGATTGGATCTCCCTACTAATTTTCGGATGTTTACTACATTTCCAGCGTCTACTGCTTATGGGTAATGAACGCATTTTCATAATCGCGGCAACATCATCAGTGCCTTGCCAGCTGGCGTGGGCGATCATGTCTCTCCACAAATTGTGATCTTCGACATCATGGATTAATTCATGTGTTGACTCCCTTCCGTGCCATGACACAAGACTGTCAAGAATCTTCTTACGTTGTCTTCCTCTATCTCTCTTTCCGCAAATCTTTCAGGTTGTCACAGGATGTTCCAGTTTTTGTCATCTCATAACGTGGCCCCAAAAAAGGATGACTGCCTCTTTCTAATGTTTGTGATAAGTTGTCTTTGCGACTTAGCTTCCTCAAAATGTCCAGATTTCTCATTTTGGCTGTCCAACTAATGTTCAGCATTCTTCTATAGAACCACATCTCCAAGGCTTCCGGGGATCTTCTATAAAACCACATCCCCAAGGCTTTCGGGGATCTTCTATAAAACCACATCTCCAAGGCTTCCGGGGATTTTTTCTCCTGTTTACTAATCGCGATTTAGAAACAGATCGCTTTGCGTTGGTTTTCACAACGGTATGAACGTCGATCGTTGAGAAATCAATGGCAAACTTCTGAACGAAAAATTGCCTAGAAATATTATATATTTGGTTTCATAATTGAATGTTACATGGCGTTGGCAACGACAACAAATTCTCCACAACGTTAGCAGTCATAAAACCGATGGCACGTTTGTCACCCAACACCAACAACATCAAACATAACAACAAAGACAATAACAAATCCGTCAACTGAGGATCAAAATATCCTTTATTATTGTCCCCTAGTTCAACACAAAGCAGAAGTGTAGTTCATCGATATATTTATGAATAAAATTTATGGCTATTTAAACATAGTAAATAGGTATAGTTAATCAATATTGCTAATGAGTATAGCAAACAAGTATAGCTGATGGGTGTAGTTTATTATAATAGTTAATCGGCATAATTATCTAACATATTAGATGACATGTATAGTTGCTCAATATGAACAATCAGTATACATTTTCAGTCCAGTTAACAACATAGTTAATCAATGTATATCAATACTGTATGAATGAAAATACATGTTGAAGACACATACAACAGGCACAATGGGTTATAGGCAACATATAAATGTAAACATAATGTGACAACTATTGAATTATTGCTTGGTAATAACAACAAACACATCAAAAGGGTAAATATTGCACATTGCCGTGGGTTGATGGCTTATGGGATGTTTGTCACTTTTCAGCAAACAATATGATGGACTAGAAGAGCGTATCACGATTATGTTATGTCTTTAATAACATTTTAACAGCATGAACGGGTACTAACAATTAATGTTTCAGAGTGTTATGAAAGAAAAGAAAAATTGAAAGATAGACAGAAAATAGCAAAAAGAAAACATAACAAAAGAAAGAAAACATAAAGAAGATAGAAAAAGAGAGGTAAAAATGTAGAACAACAGAATGATAGAAAGATACAAGAAACAAATAGTACAGAAGATGAAATAAGTGAAGGGAAATTATATTATACACTTTTTAAAAATCAGACCGTAGAAAATCATGAAAGCATTCAGATATGCAGAGCGGAAGATAGAAATAGCTTTAGCAATTTAACTATAATATTTTGTTTGTTGTTTTACTAAGATGGAGCTTGCTGTTGTTACTGATAACATATTCAGTATGTTGTGTCCTGTTAGCAGTCGGAAATTGATGGCCTGATTTTGCCTTGAAATTTGCTGAAAAGCATCATTTGGTCGTGTAGTCAGGGCTTTTGTCCATTTTGCCCTGAATAAAGCTATATCAGAATTGTTTGGCTTGTCATAAGTTGTGCTGAAATCATGTTAGTGTAAAGATTCGCTCAGATCCGCAAGTTGATCTACTTCCTCGTTGCCCGATATGCTGCTGTGGGTTGGGAGTAACCGAATCTTGTATTTTTGAAAACGTTTGATCAAGTTTTAAAGTGAAGGAATCACATTACTTGGTCATTTGGCTTGAGTTTCTTTGGCTGTTATTGAGAGCGCAACGGTTAAAAATTCCTGTTTATCTATGAACATGTAATTTCTGGTGGTGTTTCCAAAATATCTCTTCAGCGTTGTAGTTATTGCACAGTCTGTCTGTGGCGATTGATACTGGTTGGAATAAATTATTTTTAAT
The DNA here is from genome assembly GCA_963921405.1 of Cepaea hortensis. NCBI lineage: Eukaryota > Metazoa > Mollusca > Gastropoda > Stylommatophora > Helicidae > Cepaea > Cepaea hortensis. The sequence continues at coordinate 128,460,348 of OY992877.1, forward strand.
TATATGAACGCTAGTTTTGCCATTTTTAGTTGCATTTATGGCGGAGCCATCGGTGCAGCATTATGCCAAATATATTTCAGGAAATGCTTTAAAAATATATATTGAATTGTTATGCGCTGTCTATGTATGTCTTACAATGTGCCCTTGTTGACAATGTTTGGTATAGAGGGTCAGAGCTTAGGTAATCAATTTTCACAGAATTGTCACTCGTATTAATAATGCTATTGCAATTAATTGTAAGTGATATTTCTATGTGCATGTTTGGTTGTGTCCACAATCTCTCTCTCTCTCTCTCTCTCTCTCTCTCTCTCTCTCTCTCTCTCTCTCTCTCTCTCTCTCTCTCTCTCTCTCTCTCTCTGTGTGTTCGTGTGTGTGAGCTAGCGCCTGCTCTTCAGTGTGCTATCCGCATGTAAATGTTCTGTCATAATGTGCATTCCCGCGATGATGAGCGTGATTAGTACACGTTCATCTCATTTAACTGTGGTGCTAATTTGCTTATGTATTACATTTCTGCCATAGTTATGTTGATTTAAGTACGGTAACAACATATCTTGTAGTAAAGAGAACGGATACAATTAAAAGTAGAGTAAGTGAAGTAGGTTCAGACGTCTGGGATAACCCAGTTGGTTACTGGACAAGACACTCATGATATTCGGGGACCACGCCAGCTTGCCGATCATTTGCCCTTGTAGATGACGCCACATGTCAATAGCACAGTGGCTGTATGCTCGCCCGGCTGTCACTGGTTCCATGCGTCGGGGCGGATCCGAAGTTTACAAATGTCCTGGGCTCAAAGATCGATCCAGTCTCAAATGAGTGCCAGGAAATGTCCTGTGATGTAAAGACGGCAGTCGTGATACTGACCACACCAGCCACCCATCGCCCATTGCTCTTTAAAACTACGGGTCTAGCGCCAAATGCTCAGTGCGCCTTTAGGCGTAACAAAGGGGTCTTCACACGCCTTACCTGACAAAATAGGTGCATCACCTTGACTGGCACCGTGCCGTCTTGACAGACGATAGTTTGTAAAATGGAGTTATATCTCTCCATAACACAAAGCCTGGGCTGAGTTTAGAGACCATGTGTTGCTCATGCAGCATGATCCCTCTCTCGGCCTGTCTAGTTTACTCCAGAGGAAAGGTAACACCACTACGTCTGGAACTAGACAAGCTGCAGAAGCTGCCGGATCAGTAAAGCAATGCTTTAAGTGTCTGCCAGTTGGAGCTTCGATCCTAGACCAATTGCCAACCAAGGCTTAGGGCCTGGTCTGCCCTGCCATGTTATTTAGTCTTTAGGCTGCATTTCCTCGCACTAGGATCAGGCTTGTACCCTCCCAATTGCGCTACTCCTCCCGAAGCCGTTGGCACAATGTGGGGTCTCGGGTTTGGTAAGCGTCACCCAACATTCGGCGCTAACAGAAGCAGGTAGTACCATCTACTGCCATACGGTAGTTCAATCATATTTGACTAAGACCTAGAATACCAAAATATATGTGTGTAAACTTTGCTTATTCTATTCCATTGTCAACTTGTAATAAAGTATATATTGCCGAAAACATACCGACAATTAGTCTTAACATAAGTGTAATGGACCCTTTTGCGTTCTTTGAGACGTGTTGGTTACATGGTGCCAGCCCCATGTGTTTATAGACAAATAGACGCTCTGTTGGTGATGTGGTCAGTGTCACGCCGGCCGCCTTTAATACCCAGGTGATTTCCTGTTAACGATATCCGCAGGTGGCCAGTACAGGCCTGGTCAGTTCCCCAGTCTGTAATGCGGGAATATCTTTTTTTTTTGTTTTTAATTAAACAATAAACGGATTTATATTTCTCCCTTATGCAATCGATCCGACGTCTAACCTCTTCGGACAAGGGCGAAAATCTCAGAGGACTCGTGCGCAAGTTGCACAAGTTAAAAATTACTCATGAGTTGAACATTGGAAACAGCATGCCAAATATGCCGCTTCCCTGGCTAAAATTCAAAATTAGAACACCTACCCACAAAATGATTATTTGTTGCAAGTGTGATTCTGGTATACATCGTTAGATTCTCACCCGTGCTGCGGGGTGCGTGCACTGCTCTGACATGTTTGATTTATATAAATCTGGTGGTCAAATGAAGAAATCCGTATGCAATGAAAGTGACCCTTAACTTTAAATCATTTCTTGTATCATATTTTATCATTAAAAATTGCTCGATTTATTCGCTATGATAACTGTCATTCGTAGTGAAAATGTAGATGTAACAAGTAGTTTCCTTCTTATATACATCGGCAGTCATTGATGTTATCAAGATTCTGTAAATGTGACGTGGTTAAGCCTCATACATCGAACTCCGAAGGATGTGGGTTCGATTCTGGACTGCCTCATTCACAAGTGCAATTTTCAAGGAGACTTCTGGGATCATCGTGAGAGCTACGGAGTTTGTGTTTTATAGAACGCTTTCGGTAGGCCGCCGTACGGTGCAATAACGTCGAAGTGCTGGCCTTAGTATCCTGTAAATAACATCGCATTTTCGTTCTTTGGGCGGTTACCCTAAAAGCTTGCGGTCTTAGCACAAGTTTCTCCCAGTTGAGAAATGGTTTTACTCTCGACCCCTTACAACGACCGCAGCCATGCAGCCTCTGGAAATGCGGTTACTGTGTCTAAACTCGGTGTGCGCAAATAGCGGGTGACTTTGGCCGCAGCTATTCTGGGTCCAAACTGAAGCAGGTAAGCAGGCAATCCCCAATTTCAGACGAAAACACGAAGTCGTCGTCGCCATTACAGCAATATATACGTGGTGATAATTCTGGGAGAAACAGCAACGCCTGCCGGCACTGGTTCGTGTGTCTGTCATTCCTTTTTCATGGTCATGAGTTTTTTTAGTGACAAGCTTAATAAAACAATGTGTCCATTGTAATTCCTTTCGGTGTCAATTCAGAGCCAAAATCTCTGAACAGAAACAGCTTCAGTCTGTCAGATATGTGGTAAAACAAGGATTATCTGCCAAGCAAATGCACATTAAATGTTTTGCGTATCCTTTACAGGACATCGCTGTCAACATCAGCATCCTTCAGCTGATTGTTGATTTCTTGGCAAGATTACGCTCAGTAGTTTGCCATTGCTTTCTGAGCGACCGGCTCCATACTCTCATAAGTCAGTGGCACGACTCGAACCGTTTCCAATTCTCGTGCGCTCATGTCAACCACGAGAGTATTCGGGGTTACGGAGAAAGCTGCTAAGCCTCGGTCAGGGAGACCGGCAGATGCACATTAGTGATATGAAAACTTGCCGTGTCAGATTAGGTTAAGTTATCCAGTCCAAAAACTGGTGACCTCATGAATTTATTCATGGGAACTTAATGTGATGCTCTCACCTTGAATCCCACATCCGCATTCCCACTGGGGGTGGAGGACAATAGCTTTGTGAATAGCTACTTCCTTTTAATCTTTTGTTATGTAATTTGTGTACCTGTCTGAAAACATGTTTACATAAACTGTTCTCATATGTCACTGAGAAATGTAAAATGACAGGTTAAAAATTGAAGATTCAGAGTGTGATATTTAACATAAAAGTAGTAACTGAAAGCAGTCACATGTACGATTCAACAAGGGAGGTTTAGCTGAAAGATGCTGTCAGAAGATGTTATCATCGCTAGCTCGTCTTCAAGAGATGCTTCCTGGTTCAGGACAGCAAAATCATTTGGCAACGTCAAAGCTGAAGATGTGTGCGGACAGTTGGCAATCCTGTGACCTGGTTGACAGAAAGAGTCTGGTTTCATGGCACTGTGACTACATAACATGCTAGTGGTACTGGGCAGTTTGTTATCCTGGTGTGGACCCACTGTGTAGCACGAGCTGGTCGCTCGAATGTTTGGTTGAATCTGTTCTGCATCAGAACTGGAAATGCGGTTACTGCACGGAAACTCGGCATGCGCAAACAGCTGATTCTCTTTGCCGCAGCTGTTCTGGGCCGAAACTGGCGCAGGTAAACAAGCAATGGGATTTGCTAGAATGTGCGCATGTGGGGAAGATTCTTGTCTATTCATGTTTGTAGATGAAACGCTTGGGCTCGAACTTTCATGAATATCACACGTCAGGAAATTTGGAGGTGAAACGGTGTTGTTTAAACACAGAGCTTTGTACGCCATACTGCCGTTTGTGAATGGAATACCACCATGCTCATTATGAGGACTGTAATATTGATAAGGTAAGCAGTAACCAGGTGAGCATGTATTCTGCACAGGGGTATAGGGCAACATTTGCTGGCAGCTTCCAAAGTTCTGATGAGGTCCAATAAAAGGCAGATCAGAATTGTAGTCCAGCGGTTGGAAAGGAAACATTGAGTACGGATCTGGAACAAATCTGTCACCCAGTGCAATAGAATTATCATACATGAATTGGTATGGCTTAGAATAAGTTGACTCTGGGAGCAGTGTCCGTGGATTCAGCCGCAGGCATGCTGCTACCATGTTCATTGTATTCTGAGAAAGTCCTCTGGAGAGGGCCTTGGCGAAGCTGACGCTGTCAGGCCGAACACCAGTTTGAAGAATCTCCGCTAGGGCATGTATATAATTCCTGGCCAGTCGGAGAGTTTCAATCTTGGAGAGTTTCTGAGTTTTGGAGTGGCACGGCACGTGGTTCCTGAGTTCGTCTAAAGCAGAATTCAAGCCATGCATGCGATTTCTTTCTCGGGCATTGGCTTTAACTCTTCTCACTCGAATCTTCACTTGTCTTGTTTTGGGCTGCGCTTTCTTCTTTGGTCCTCGTTTCTTTTGTCCATGTTCTGCTGCATTATGTGCTTTCTTATTCTTGCTTGCAGCTCCACCTGCTATCTCTCGATCGTATTTTCCCGCATTTTCATCTTCACCTGTCGTTGAATCAGGTAGGTCGTCAGTTTCAGATGAAAATATTTCGTCGTCGTCGTCTTCATCAAAATCATCGTCGTCATCATCATCATCATCATCATAAGCATCTGTCAATTTGTCTGACATGGAGTTGGTGTCATCGCTGTCGCTTTTTATAGGCATGCTGACCCCTGTGTGAAAGAAAGATAAATGATCAGTTTAACGAACAAAAGCAATTAAAATAGGTGGAATTGAAATACTCAAATGTCCATCGTTGTCATCATTCGTTATGTTTGCCCTGTAAGACATTACATTTTCTCTTCGTTGGTTTCCATTGAGGGCTGTCTTTTCGGCACAGCACATCGTGTCATTAAAACCCTTGAATCTTCTGTTGTGGTTATTCGTCAGCACTCTTCGTCCTTGGCTCTGAAATCCAAGATACTCTTTACTGCATATCATAGTATCCACCAGAATGTTCTGTCCTACTGCCACCACTGTTTCCATCTGCGTAAACTACAGTTAGGTTTTCTGTAACACTTCCTACAACTTAACGACTAAAACTCACTGAAGCGCCCTTTAATCTTGTTACATTTTGCGACATATATTTTCTGAGAATTTATAAATAGCAGCGAGACATGGTGAAAGCAGAAGCATGGGTCTTTTTACAATTACGAGTACTATTTGGAAGACGTGGTGTTTGGTATGAAGCTGCCTGTGAAATAAGCAAACGTGTATCAAAAACCATTGACAAATGCGCAAGTTTAAGCAAGAATACACCGGCATGCACATTGAGTTGTACAGTTACCTTACAGTATTTTTTTTCTGTGGGGTAATCAGAATATATATATCATTCATTGGCACCTTGCCGTCTTGACAGACGACAGTTTGTAAGGGATGGAGTTATTGCCTCTCCATAGCACAAAGCCTGGGCTAAAATATAGAGATCATGTGTTGCCCATGCAGCATGATCCCTCTCTCGGCCTGCCTAGTTCACTCCAGAGGAAAGGTAACACCTCTACATCTGGAACAAGACAAGCTGCAGAAGCTGCCGGATCAGCAAAGCAATGCTCTAATTGTCCGTCGCTACCGCCATAGTTAAAAGTTATTATGCCTTTTTAAAGCACAAACTATCGTCTGTCAAGACGGCAAGGTGCCAATGTCATGTCATGTGGGTGTGTGTATGTGTGTGTGTTTGTGTGTTATTAATGTGGCGAAACAAGGTCATTATGCGTTCTCGTCCATCGGCCTTGCACGGTATTATGTCTGAACATCCAAAATAATAATATTAAATAATAATGTCAACACTATAAAAGAGACAGTGAAGAAGGGGGATAATGCAAGGGACCCTTATATTAGCTATGCAAATTGGCGCAGAAAAAAATAAAGAGACAAACTAAGATGTCTCGGCACTTAATCACGCCAGGCATAGTTGTCACGCAGACCGGTATCTCTGGAGTGAGCTAAATCCTCATTCTACATGCTCAGACTCGGGGCAGCAAGGATGGTCTTTTCCTGCATCCAGAAGGAGATAACCCACGAACTGCACAGTCCGGATTTGTGCATGTAATATGCTGCTTGTTCCCCCTGTTATCTTGGCGGACATATTTGAAGCCATAAACTAACAAGTCGCCTCTAGATGTTTCATTTGTTCCGTTTGTTTTGTTCTAATAAATATGGACTGCAGTAGGCTAGGTTACCTGCCAAGCGTTGTCTTGTTGTTGGCTGTAGCGTTCCTGTGATAGATGCACGTGCTGGACGTGAGCGTTTGTTGCCGGGAGATGTGGAAGACAACGTGTCTGCAATCTTGACAAGATGACACATTGCATATTTGGCAGTCGGGTTTCCATTATTGAATATGTCCATTAGGGAACTAAGTCTGCTGCCATCATTCCTTGCTTTCCTAACAGCGAAAATATGTCAACGCCCATGAGTTGTTATCATACACTTTGGAACATGGGGCAACTATGCCAATATTTGAAATCGCACGAATTAAACAAAAATGTTAGGATAATATTTGTCATGGGGGAGTTCTACTTTTTACATAACAGTCAGAAGTGCAGAATAACAGTTATAACATACAGAATAACATACACGCTGTAAGAGTCAGTTATTCATACGGAAAAATTTAGTTTCGGGAACTGAACAAAACATTTCCCTCCAGATGATTAATTATGGAATTATTTGGTCGTGAATACTAAAGTAAAGTTAGTTTCGTGGTAGATACTGCCGTTTGAATTTCAACTTCTTCCAGGCCTTGGCATTTTCGAGGCCACATCATAATGGTGTGAATGGTCAGTTCCACTTGATGCCACCTTTTCTTTCCAGACAATTACTGGAACATTCATCAAATGATATATGTGCATTGTAGATGGGCTGCAATAAGTCTCTGAAACCGTGCTTCTTCACGGTGCTCTCAAACTTCTTCCAGTCCATCTCCTGGTATATTATACCCAGCTGTAAGATCCTTTTCCAGTCTATGTCTTTATGAAGTCATCCCCTTTTAACGTTGTTTTCCTGGCTAGTTCTGAATATTGTCAACATGTAAAATTGTTTTCCAGTCGATCTCTTGGTGTTGTCAACCCACGTGTAACGCTACCTGTCTCTTACACTTTTCCCTCAAGCGCATCATTTAACACTCTTCATATTCTCGAAGTATTTTAACTGTCTCATTTTGATCTCATTCAGTTTTGTTTTTTTCTTCAATCTTAGTTTTTGTAATACTTCTTAGTTTGTTTTTGTGTCCTCCTACGATAATCTCCTAATCGTCTATCTATTCACATTTGGAAAGTTTCCATTGTATTCTCACATTTGTTATTCAGTGACTGTAATTTTGCATCATATTATGAGTAAATGTAACTAACGCTTGATAGCAAAGCTCATCGACTTTATAGTATGGTGTCAAAGCATGATACACGCATTTATATGCATTGATCGGGACTTATAGAGGCAGGGAAAATAATTAGAAATCAGATGGCTCATCAGACAACACAACAATTGCAAGCTGCTGTATGGCGACATCGAGATTAGAACCCGCTGCCTTTAAATGACAACAGCGCCTCGCTAGAGGAACAGATGTACTTCGGCGGAAAGCCAACAAGACATATCTTTAAAACGTTGAAATATGTACATAATTCACACACTGTTGTTTAAATATCGCAATATGTCTCATGTGGGAGTCTCCGTGGCGAAGTAGTCAAGCCGTTTGACTCGGGCTCCGAAGGTTGTGGGTTCGATTGCGGACAGCGTCCATCGGTTCACGGGTGAATTTTTTTCGGAGAATCCTGTGGGTCGTCGCTCGAGCTACGGAGTTCGTGCTTTGTGCGATGCTTTCCGCGCTGTGGAAAGAGGCAGAGCCATATGGGATAAAACCCGGTGCAATGAAGTCGACCTTGTTGACTTCTAAGCGACTTTTATACATTTATACTAATCAAGCGCAGATAAAATAACAAGCACGCGGACACAGTCCTTTAGGCTGATTCTTGCATTTTATGATTTATAGAAAATGCGTGATTGATTGGGTTCCATTAGGCCGTGCGTAACATACATAAATAATTGCTAGGCGTCGCTCCTGTTAACCAATAACGAATCATTTGATCAGTCTTACTTGTAATTCCTAACTGAACGGTTTAGGCGTCAGAAGCTGTGTCATGCTGTTGAACGTTCCTTTGATCATTCCTATTCTTATTCATATGTCTGCCCCATGCCTGTTATCGTATGTTGTATATTGTCTCAGGTAAGACAAACTACCTATCTTTCACTGAACTTTTAAAATTAGTTCTGTAGTCTATTTTTTGCCGGTCTCTCTGGCCGAGGGGTTACACCACTTTCTCCGTAATCCCGTTTATCACGCAGAGTCTCGTAGCGGGCGATAACTGGAAGCGGTTCAACCCCCTCTGGTGACTTGCGGGATAACTGAGCCGGCCGTTCAGAAAGCAATGGCAAACTACTGAGCGTAATCTTGCCAAGAAATCAATAGACAGCTGAAAGATGCTGCTGTTGACAGCGATGTCCTGTAAAGGATATGCGAATTTAAAAAAACAAAAGTCTATTTGTTGATAATCGTAGTCTGAATATTGCCCGGGTTATAAGTTTCGTTCGACCCCAGATTAGAACTGGTAGGAGAAAGGTATCCTGCAATGACGGACATTCAACTCAGATGATTATCTTGCTACGCAAGTGTACTAAACCACTCAACAACAACTGTCCATGATGCTAAGATAAAGGAGAAGTCAGACAAGAATATCAGCACTCAGGTTGTAGAGCTAGTCTGACATTTGTTCAGTTCATGAAACAGTGAAATAAAAGATACGTGCTTTCAATCAAAAAGACATTTGGTTAAACGAGCAGTGCAGCAAATTAAAATCAGTTACTATTAAATATACAATAAACGAGCATCGACAAGTCAGTGATTATTTTTTTTTTTCGTATATCCTATACAGGACATCGCTGTCAACACCTGCATTTTACCGATGTTGTTGATTTCTTGGCAGGATTACGTTCAGTAGTTTGCCAGTGATTATTAAAAAAAAATGTTTTGCGTATCCTTTACAGGACATCGCTGTCAACATCAGCAGCTTTCAGCTGATTGTTGATTTCTTGGCAAGATTACGCTCAGTAGTTTGCCATTGCTTTCTGAGCGGCCGGCTCATTTATCCGGCAAGTCACCAGGGCGGGTAGAACAGCTTCCAATTCTCGCGCGCTGCGAGATCTTGCGTGGATAAACGGGATTACGGAGAAAGTCGTGTAACTCCTCGGCCAGAGAGACCGGCGCCAGTGATTATACAGACATAAAAATAACATTAATCAAAGGATGTTTGAAATCAAAACAGAAAAATAAGTAATTTGGGAAAGATGCTAGGACAAAGAGATGAAATGAATACACTAGGTATTTATATGGTGGAGAAAGACTATAATTAACAATGAAAGTAGCTGAGAATGTTTATTAATAAACATGTAATAAAACAGGTCGCTGGTGCTATCAAACATATGAAGAAAGGAAAAACGCCGGATCAGATTGGATCACGGTAAAGGAATTAGAAGTACTGGGAGAATTTGAAATAGAAATGTTAACTAAATTGTTGAATAGTATTTACACTGATCAGACCAGTTGTGCTGTATGGCTCTGAAACCTGGAGTACAACGAAAGGAAACGAAGCTTTGTTACAAACCTTTGAGAACAAAATTTTAAGACGCATCTTTGGACCCATTAGGGATACACAAAGTGGAGAGTGGAAAAGAAGAAGTAACAAAGACATTTATGATCTGTTTAAGTCCCCGCTAATCACTGGTATCATGAAGGCTAATAGACTACAATGGCTGGGGCATATAGAAAGAATGGAAGATAATAGGGAAACAAAACTCGCTTACACTCAGGAAATAAATGACCGCAGACCCCGAGGTAGACCAAGAAGACGGTGGAGAGATAATACATGTACAGACCTACAAGCACTTGGAATCAACGACTGGCAAGAGAAGGTCCACCAGAGAGACGAATGGAGACGGATTGTATTTGCAGCAAAGAACCTCAATGGCTCGGAAAGCTGAAGAAGAAGAAGTATTTACAACAGAAGACACATGCCTAAGTGAGATGCCGAAAACTATATGTAGCTTTACCCAAGAGAATAGGAGCAATTTATCGTGAGAAATTTAGTATACTCAACATCTTAAACCATGTCACCAAACTTCTACTCAGAATTATAATGGGTGGGTGGGGTGGACTATAAATATGGACATTAGTTAAGAATAGTATCGATTTATATAAGGGTAAGAAACAAATAATGCAATACATGCTTTCAGAATGCTGATAGAGAGATTAGCTGAGACACAAAATGAACTCTATCTGAAATGTATAGATTACAACAAAGCATTTGATCAAGTGAAGCATGTCATGATCAAAATGTTGGTGGATATAAATATTGATGGGAAAGACCTCAAAATGATAAAACAAATAGTTACTAGAAACACATAATAACAATTATTATGAGAAATTACCCCTTTTAAACTTATTGTATCTTCTCGGGCCTGCGTGCCCAATTCTTAACTGTTTGAAAATAAAGTTCGTTCTGTCGTTCTTCATTGCTATACAATTACTTACAAATATAGACTTACTAGCTGACCCTGCCCGGCTTCGCCCAGACCCTGGTGGGGAGCATCTCATTTAATTCATATAAGTAGTCATATAAGTTCTCGTTCCCGTTACCGACTGTCTGTCTGTCTGTCTGTCTGTCTGTCTGTCTGTCTGTCTGTCTGTCTGTCTGTCTGTCTGACCCGGCCCGGCATTTCCCAGCTCCTGATGTGGAGCATCTCATTTAATTCATATAAGTAGTCATATAAGTTCCCGTTCCCGACTGTCTATCTGTCTGTCTATCTGTCTGCCTGACCCTGTCCGGCTTCATTAAATTCATACAACAAAAAAAGTAACTTAAAAGAACGTTCTTCTACACACCATCCATTATTTTTAATGAAAACTCTTTCTAATCACCTGCATGACTACAGTAACTTCTTAAGCAAAAAAAGATGAGTTACAATGTTATGCATTGTGCATCATTTTTATGAAAACTTTGAAAATGCCTTACAGATTGTATCATTATTTATTATAACTCATATGCCGGTACATAACTATGGACAAAGAGTTTATAAATCTTTGAAAACGATGCCACAATATGACTATAAGTTATACAGAAAAGTTATGCCCCTTGAAATAACTTTTACAGAGTTAGGTCCCCTGAAATATATGAAATTATGATGAAAAATGAAAAATGAAATAATACTGAGTAAGCAGGCGATTTCACACTAACAAAATATCACAGTTGTCAGCTCTGGAATGAAAGGAAGGCGTGTAGAAAATTTCATCTCAATCGGATGGGCCGTTCGCGAACAAATAAAGGCCATACGGACAGAGATACATAAATACATACAGAGATACATACGCACAAGTCTTTTTTATATATAAGAAGATAATGTATCCAAGGAACATGACGCGACTATGCTAGGGTTGTGTTGCCGACTCTGAGAACTTACACTAAGCTAGGGTTGTGTTGCCGACTCTGAGAACTTACACTAAGCTAGGGTTGTGTTGCCGACTCTGAGAACCTACACTAAGCTAGGGTTGTGTTGCCGACTCTGAGAACTTACACTAAGCTAGGGTTGTGTTGCCGACTCTGAGAACCTACACTAAGCTAGGGTTGTGTTGCCGACTCTGAGAACTTACACTAAGCTAGGGTTGTGTTGCCGACTCTGAGAACCTACACTAAGCTAGGGTTGTGTTGCCGACTCTGAGAACCTACACTAAGCTAGGGTTGTGTTGCCGACTCTGAGAACTTACACTAAGCTAGGGTTGTGTTGCCGACTCTGAGAACTTACACTAAGCTAGGGTTGTGTTGCCGACTCCGAGAACCTACACTAAGTCGCTGTAGATATCGATACTCAGAAAGCATACTGAGTAGGGTGAGGACAGGCAAGCTTCGTGCCGAGTGGCTTGCTTCGCTTCGGAAGTCACGGGTGGCAAGCATCGTCTGGATCTTTTCTCCGGGGCATGCTGGTGTGTTGGGGAATGAACAGGCAGACAGATTGGCTGGCTCTGCAAAACTTGGTGGAGCATTGATGCATGATAAGGCAGACGTGGCTGCGGCCTTGTGGGAGCACGTGTACACCTCGGAGGAGCAAATGGATCACCATGGTCTGGCAAGAATGCGACAGCGTGGAGTGACGAGGGGATCTGGCCGATGCTCGACGCTTAGAGGAAAGGCGAGACGCACATATAATCAGATTGCTACTGGTACTATTGGGGTTGGAACTCTTCGCTGGCTTCTGGTGGTGGGGACGGAGCGCTTATGGGAATGCCCCGAATGCTGTGATGTCGGTCCCTAAATCAGTCAATCACTCAATCAATCAATCAGATATCGATACAATATCTATAGTCCATATGGTACTCTCTAATACTGTTAATTTCAAGTAATCCGGCGCCTCTTTTTTTAAATGGCCATGTGCTAAGGCAAATATACAACAAAGACATTTAATCTAAATAATAACTCCTCCCAGCAGTCGCATCCTGCGTGCTAATTTCTGTCTGAAATCTAATTGTCGTATTGGCCCGTCCACCATGTCAACATGCAAGGGGACACAATCAAGATAGGGTCTCTCTGGGGACACGGTTAATTTCGGAACAGTTCCCCACAACAGCCCTCTCGTGCTACAACCAGTCACGTGCTAAATTTCAGCGGAACAATGAATAGATGAGTCAGTTTATAGATGTCCCAAATGTCGCTCATTACTTCATTTTGATCATACAAAATTAGAAAATGGTTTTGTGAAATTAAAGAAATAGAATTCTATTTGTAATAAACATTCTTGATTTCTCTGAATTTGCTATCTGAAAATATGAAAATTAGCGCTCTTTGTTACAAACATCATAGCAATATCAAGAGACATATAATGAAGAAAGTCCTTGAAAAATGAGTTCAACATAAATAACAATTCCGTGAACACCACAGGGTTGTGATATGGCGGCAATTAACAGTGAGGAGAACAACACTGTGTTACATTTGGTGCGACAGAAGTATACAGTTCAAAGTTACTTGCATATCCTTTACAGGACGTAGCGGTCAATCAAAGAATATTTGGTTGATTGTAATTTCATGGCATGTTTCCGTTCAGTAGTTTGCCATTGCTTTCTGAACGACAGGCACTTATATCATTTTATGAAAACAAATGCAAGACAGTTTGCTGGCAGCCGTTATTCGAAGGCCGTACGCGGGATTACGAATTGCGTCCATAACCATTTCGCCACAGAGCCGACAAGTATACACTACTTTGAATTCTAAAATAAAAAAGGCAGGAGATGACACTTGAGAGTCGTGTATCAGATGGACCCTCGTCTATAGAGATTATATTCTAGGAGTCAGGGCGCGTGTGTAACCAGGCAGTCGTTATCTAGTGTTAGATTTCCAGCCCAGTGTCCCAGCCTGGCACATAGACATTTCACTTTTAGAATGTCATGAGAGCGGTCGCACGAGGGTTTGACCTCTGCGTTCGTCGTCTCGTTAAGTGAGGGGGAGACTGACCACCTATCCCTCCGTGCACTCTGACTTACCACATGTGATGTCCCTATCGCATCACATACACCCACATCAGGAAACTGCTTTGGAACATTTTGTTTAAACATTATAAATGATAAACCTGATATTTGTGTACAGCGTTAGCGACGATAAACGTGATTAATATTAAAGAGTTTTCTAGAAATTGTCTGGGAAGTTGAGGCGACGATGAATGGAACTGGTCTACGAACTCATTATGCTGCGATCCAGAATAATTCAAGGGCTAACACTTCACACTCCGATGGCGGTTTCTGCCATAGGACTACTTTTGCTGCTGAAGGTTCTTATGGGCACCTCAAGTGGATGAGTGTGACAGAATAGTCCAACCTGAATGGGCTGCGGGGACGCAACGACAACCCTGATGTCCTAAGCTGCATTCTGATAATCGGCTCAAAACCAAAACAACACAACTGGAACAAGAACCAACCCTTCAGTTTCCCGCATGGCTTCGCGGCTAAAGTCTGCACAGTATGAGATAATCACTAACATCTGGATCCATTGATGACAAGGCAATATTAAAAATAAACATGTTTGGCCATTGCCGAAAATTAATCCTACTCTTTACTGAAGTGGTCTGTCGATTATGGCAAAATCAGCCCAGTGCACTAAACGTAGTAGCACGTGTAAGGACTACGCTTGAGTTCGATGCGAGCGAGCGGAAACAAAAAAGCAGTTAACGGAAAGTGGGGCCCATGCAAGTGGACTCCGAGACCTCATGAAGTCTTCAATACTATACAGGCGAACATAATTCTGCGGCACATACGGCTGCTATGGGAGCATTCAAGGAATTATGATACAGAAATATGAAAAGCGCTAGAAGTATTTTTAAAAACAAAACAATAAAGAAAATAAGAATGCAAAAATAGTTGGCAAAAGAAGAAAAGACGGATCAAGGAAAACATTATACTAGGCATTGAACAGTGTGGAATTGAATACAGCGGCACAAGACAAGTTTCATTTGGTTTCGAATGGTTACTTCAGTTGCGCGCGGATAACTCCGTTCATGCCTCAATCTCCTCCTGTAGGTCACAAAAAGAGAATCTCAACGCGGTGTACGAACTCCTTAGTACCGGGAAGTGTTCAATGAATCACATGTGCTGTAAATATTCTTGTTGTGGGTTAGGTTTTCACTTTTGACATCAATACCAACCAGCGACTTACTGGACCTGCTCTTGTCCGTGGCCAACTTCTGGGAGACTTGTAACTTGCGCAACACGCAAATGAGGTCTTCAAGTTTGTTGCCCTTGACCTAGAAGGCCGGGAGTCCGATACACTCCCCCGGGATTTGAGAGGTATGTGGTATTTTCGGAGCCGCGATGGCGTAGTGGTTAGTGCTTGCAAACCTGTGGTCCGAGCTCAGTCCCCAACAGAGCAGGGTAAACAATTTTCCGAATTGCATGGCATCAGGTTCGAGCCAGCTTTATACAAAAGTGGTACTATAGCCTGTCCAGAAATGAATGCCTTCATTCACGATCAATTATTTCAAAAACTGTCTATTGCATCGTTATGAAATTTTTCCTGCCGTCATATATTAACCCCCACCCAAGGAATATGTCTTTGATAGGTCCAAAAGCGACTTAAATCATGGAAAGCGGCGACATTTCTTTGATGTTTTGGTGAAAAAATAGTGATTTCTCGCTAACAAACTTGTTTTACAGTAATGCCCCGTTCCACTACGCGAGGTTCTTGTCATAAGGCCAATCCCATGTCCCACGGGAAAATTAACTATTCAACGCTAATGTTTCCGTGTGAAGACGTAATACATTTAATAATGTGCACTTCATCTCTGACCCGTAAATTATATACCGCACATAACCAAACTTTGAAATCTGCTGTACAATTTCCAGAACAAAATTTTTTATTTTGTTGGGTGGAAATGATGATAAGGTTATATGCTTAATCTCATCATTTTCCCTCAGTTGGTTACTGAGATATGGAATTTTATATTGGGGCAGACAAAAGAAAACAGACTATAGACAATTTGCACAATATTCTGTGCATTTTCTGGGAAGTACAGACGACGAGGGAACTGAACACTCAACCTTATACAGAGTGGGGCAATATGATCTGACACATTTGTAACTTTAATAAAACTAAATAAGAATAAATGAACAAAAATGTATTTTTATTTATCAAATTTACACATGATGCCATTTTGTTTTATGTTGTTTGAATAATGATTTGTGTGGGGAAATTCAACAACAGGTTCCCCGTACTGCTATTGTGATTTTCAGTGACGAGGCCCATTTTCATTTGTGTGGAAGCGTGAATAAGCAAAATTTCGGCTATCGGTCCCAAAACAATACTCATGAGTTACACGAACGCCCCTTGCACAGTCCTCATGTAACTGTATGGCGTGCGATAGCAGAATTTGGCATTTTGGGTCCGTACATTTTTAAGAAGACAATGTTACAGTGGCCGTTAACTCTGAACGATATTGCGTGTTGCTGGACACTTTTCTGCGACCCAAATTGGATGAACTTGACGTCAGAAATAATGTTTGGTTCCAACAAGATGGCGCAACAGCTCACACGTCTAGACGTTCAATGGAAATTTTGAGGGAGATGTTCCCCGGTCATTTAATTTCATTCCGAGGTGACCTCGGTTGGTCTGCCCGATCACCTGGCTTGAACCCGTGTGATTTTATTCTCTGGGGATACCTAAAATCAAAGGTATACATTCATCGCCCCCGATCTATTGAACAATTGAAAGATGCAATTCATCAAGAAATTGGGTCTATTTCACATGAAATGATCCGCCGAGTTATGGACAACTTTCGCGAACGTCTTCAACAGTGTGTGGACAATAACGGCTAACATTTGACTGATATAAAGAAAATGAAATAAAATGACATCATATGAACATTTCTTCTTCTTCAGCGTTCCGAGCCATTGAGGTTCTTTGCTGCAAATACAATCCGTCTCCATTCGTCTCTCTGGTGGACCTTCTCTTGCCAGTCGTTGATTCCAATGAACATTTAGGAAATAAAAATACTTTTTTTTTTCATTATTCAAACAACATAAAACAAAATGGCATCATGTGTAAATTTGATAAATAAAAATACTTTTTTGTTCAATTATTCTAATTTAGTTGTATTAAAGTTACAAATGTGTCAGATCATTTTGCCCCACCCTGTATATTATGACCTAGAACGTGCCATTCCTAATACTTCATGCCTGAACGCAGTAAATGCTACGGGGCTTCCTGTACCTTGTTATGCTATCCTTGTGTTTCTTATCTTGTAAAAGCCATACTGCCAGCACCTTGAGTCCTGTCAGCTCTGCTCGGTTTAGAGGCGGACATACCTCCAAGCCACTACACCCCGACAAAAAGCAGACAACTATGGAATGATTAGGAAGCTTCACAATTGTATGTTATAGGACTTCCCATATGGTAGATACCTGCGTTATGTAGAGGTTTATTCATGTTATGGGAGTTCGGCATAGGGCTTGCAAGCGCAATTCGTAATCCCGAATATCGATTTCGAAACACAACTGCGGGAGATTTGGAAGCAGACCGACGTGAGCTGGTTTTTATTCAATAGTATGAGTGCCGGTCGTTCAGAAAGTAGTTGCAAACCACTGAATGTAAACTTGCCAAGAAATTACACACAGCCAAAATGTTAGGGTTGACTGCGACGTACTGTAAAGGATATGCAACTAACTTAACGTATGAATGTTTTTAAGACTTCCCATATACTCAGTAATTATTTACATAACGGCTTTATTAATGTTATAGGGTTTCCCATGTACTGGGTCACTGTTTAATGTACAGGAATCAATGTTAGTTAGTTGCATATCTTTTACAGGACGTCGCAGTCAACCACAGTATTTTTGACTGTGTGTGATCTCTTGCCAAGTTTACGTTCAGTAGTTTGCCACTGCTTTCTGATCTACCTGCGCCCATATCATTTTATTTTTTTTTAAAATAAAACCACCACAAGAAGGTCTGCTGCCAAATTGCCCTCAGCTGTGTTTCGAACGCGGTATGCGGGATTACGAACTGCGCCCGTAACACCTTTGTCACGGAGCCGGCAGTAATTTAATGTGGGGGATTTGTTAATAGCATGGAACATCCTTCACACAGGGTAGTGAAGTATACAGGGATTTCTATTTTAATGGTTTCGTACTTACCATATACACTATACTGATTATATAAGGGATTTGGAGGGATTGTGGGGTGGGATATTAATAGTATAAGACTTCCCATATATTTGGTAATGATGTGTGTATAGGTTTGTTAATGTTGTAGGGCTTAAAGGATCCCATCCATAGTGTGTCTAATGCTGTGTCTCTTCTATTATCTAGTGTGTCTATTGCTCTGTCTCTTCTGTTATCTAGTGTGTCTATTGCTCTGTCTCTTCTGTTATCTAGTGTGTCTATTGCTCTGTCTCTTCTGTTATTTAGTGTGTCTATTGCTCTGTCTCTTCTGTTATCTAGTGTGTCTATTGCTGTGTCTCTTCTGTTATTTAGTGTGTCTATTGCTGTGTCTCTTCTGTTATCTAGTGTGTCTATTGCTGTGTCTCTTCTGTTATTTAGTGTGTCTAATGCTGTGTCTCTTCTGTTATCTAGTGTGTCTATTGCTGTGTCTCTTCTGTTATTTAGTGTGTCTATTGCTGTGTCTCTTCTGTTATCTAGTGTGTCTATTGCTGTGTCTCTTCTGTTATTTAGTGTGTCTAATGCTGTGTCTCTTCTGTTATCTAGTGTGTCTATTGCTGTGTCTCTTCTATTATCTAGTGTGTCTAATGCTGTGTCTCTTCTATTATCTAGTGTGTCTATTGCTCTGTCTCTTCTGTTATCTAGTGTGTCTATTGCTCTGTCTCTTCTGTTATCTAGTGTGTCTATTGCTCTGTCTCTTCTGTTATCTAGTGTGTCTATTGCTCTGTCTCTTCTGTTATCTAGTGTGTCTATTGATGTGTCTCTTCTGTTATCTAGTGTGTCTATTGATGTGTCTCTTCTGTTATCTAGTGTGTCTATTGATGTGTCTCTTCTGTTATCTAGTGTGTCTATTGATGTGTCTCTTCTGTTATCTAGTGTGTCTATTGCTCTGTCTCTTCTGTTATCTAGTGTGTCTATTGCTGTGTCTCTTCTGTTATCTAGTGTGTCTATTGCTCTGTCTCTTCTGTTATCTAGTGTGTCTATTGCTCTGTCTCTTCTGTTATCTAGTGTGTCTATTGATGTGTCTCTTCTGTTATCTAGTGTGTCTATTGATGTGTCTCTTCTGTTATCTAGTGTGTCTATTGATGTGTCTCTTCTGTTATCTAGTGTGTCTATTGATGTGTCTCTTCTGTTATCTAGTGTGTCTATTGCTGTGTCTCTTCTGTTATCTAGTGTGTCTATTGCTCTGTCTCTTCTGTTATCTAGTGTGTCTATTGCTCTGTCTCTTCTGTTATCTAGTGTGTCTATTGCTCTGTCTCTTCTGTTATTTAGTGTGTCTATTGCTCTGTCTCTTCTGTTATCTAGTGTGTCTATTGCTGTGTCTCTTCTGTTATCTAGTGTGTCTATTGCTCTGTCTCTTCTGTTATTTAGTGTGTCTATTGCTCTGTCTCTTCTGTTATCTAGTGTGTCTATTGCTCCGTCTCTTCTGTTATCTAGTGTGTCTATTGCTCTGTCTCTTCTGTTATCTAGTGTGTCTATTGCTCTGTCTCTTCTGTTATCTAGTTCACTGGCTTGCACTTCGTGGTCCAGGTTCAATGACCAGGGGACAAGAGATTATTTCCCTCACGTTTGACCCGACTTT
Organism: Cepaea hortensis; assembly: GCA_963921405.1. Taxonomy (NCBI): domain Eukaryota; kingdom Metazoa; phylum Mollusca; class Gastropoda; order Stylommatophora; family Helicidae; genus Cepaea; species Cepaea hortensis. The sequence goes on from OY992877.1 coordinate 128,480,009, forward strand.
GTTAAATGGATACCAGGGATATGAACAGCTGATATCTACTGGATACCAGAGATATGAACAGCTGCAAACTACTGGATACCAGAAATATGAACAGCTGAGAATTAGTGGATACCAGAAATATGAACAGCTGATAACTACTGCATACCAGAAATATGAACAGCTGATAACTACTGGATACCAGAAATATGAACAGCTGATAACTACTGGACACCAGAGATATGAACAGCTGATAACTACTGGACACCAGAGATATGAACAGCTGATAACTACTGGATACCAGGGATATGAACAGCTGCAAACCACTGGATACCAGGGATATGAACAGCTGCAAACTACTGGATACCAGGGATATGAACAGCTGCAAACTACTGGATACCAGGGATATGAACAGCTGCAAACTACTGGATACCAGGGATATGAACAGCTGCAAACTACTGGATACCAGGGATATGAACAGCTGCAAACTACTGGATATCAGAAATATGAACAGCAGCCAACTAGTGGATACCAGAGATATGAACAGCTGCTAGCGAGTGGATACAAGAGATATATGAACAGCTGCAAACTAATGGATATCAGATATATGAACAGCTGCAAACTAATGGATATCAGATATATGAACAGCAGCCAACTAGTGGATATCAGAGATATGCACAGTTGCTAGCGAGTGGAACCAGAGATATGAACAGCTGCAAACTAATGGACATCAGATATATGAACAGCTAAAAACTAATGCATATCAGATATATGAACAGTTGCTAGCGAGTGGATACCAGAGATATGTGAACAGCTGCAAACTAATGGATATCAGATATATGAACAGCTGCAAACTAATGGATATCAGATATATGAACAGCTGCAAGCTAATGGATATCAGAGATATGAACAGCTGCAAACTAATGGATATCAGAGATATGAACAGCTGCAAACTAATGGATATCAGATATATGAACAGCTGCAAACTAATGGATATCAGATATATGAACAGCTGCAAACTAATGGAAACCAGATAAATGAACAGCTTAAAAATAATGCACATCAAAGATATGAACAGCTGCTAGCGAGTGGATACCAGAGATATGAACAGCTGCAAACTAAACACATTTACAGACTTGATTAAATACGAGCAGACTTAGCTTCGAGCTATACCTATTAATAAATGATGCAACGTCAGGCATGTTAATGATCGTCAGCCAGTAGTTAATGAATATGAAGACGACGGCAACGAAGATCGAACGACAGATCTTAGTTGTTATCCTTTACAGGACGTCGCAGTCAATTCCGGCATTTTTATTTTTTTTTTTTATTTTTTTTTGGGGGGGGGGAGGGGGGGGGGGGGGGTTGGTTGTTTGTGATTTCTTGGCAAGTTTACGTTCAGTAGTTTGTCATTGCTTTCTGAACGACCGGTACTCATACCACTGTTAGAAAAACCAATGCAAGTCGGTCTGCCACCAAATCAGCTGCAACTATGTTTCGAACGAAGTATGCAGGATTTCGAATTGCGTCCGTAACCTCTTTTCCTCGGAGCCGGCTCGTCTGATGTAGAGAATATAATATAAATACATCCAGACAGAATAATGTCAAATATTATCACAGCAAACATATGACATCAGTGTCCACCCACACACATACATACACACACACACACACACATATGACATCAGTGTCCACCCACACACCCACACACACACACACATATGACATCAGTGTCCACCCACACACCCACACACACACACACATATGACATCAGTGTCCACCCACACACCCACACACACACACATATGACATCAGTGTCCACCCACACACCCACACACACACACATATATGACATCAGTGTCCACCCACACACCCACACACACACACACACATATGACATCAGTGTCCACCCACACACCCACACACACACACACACATATGACATCAGTGTCCACCCACACACCCACACACACACACACACATATGACATCAGTGTCCACCCACACACCCACACACACACACACATATGACATCAGTGTCCACACACACACACACACACACACAAACATACACAATCATGACATCAATATCCACACACACATACATACACACAATCATGACATCAATATCCACACACACATACATACACACACTCACTCACACACATATGACATCAATATCTACACACACACGCATACAGACTCACATACACTACACACATGACATTAATATCTATACACACAAACACACACACACATACACACTTGATATCAATATCTACACACACACACACACACACACACACACACACACACATACACACTTGATATCAATATCTACACACACACATACACACACACACACACACACACACACATGACAACAATATCTACACACACACACATTCACACACGCACACACATATACACTCACATACACACGTGACATCAATATCTACATACACACACACTCACATACACAAACATGACATGAGTATCCACACACACATACATACTCACACTCACTCACACCTATGACATCAATATCTACACACACACGCTCACATACACACTTGATATCAATATCTAAACACTTACACACACACAGACGAGCACACACACATATACACACAACACTCACTATAAAGATAAAAGCAGGATGCATTAAAATAAACACGAATTTAGACGCAATAGGCATAGAGACATTACAGTTCAAAACTGAGAATACGTACATTAATATATATATATATATATATATATATATATATATATATATATATATATATATATATATATATATATATATATATATATATATACTCGTATTTTCATTATATATATATATATATATATATATATATATATATATATATATATATATATATATATATATATATATATATATATATATATATATATAATGAAAATACGAGTACAAATGTGTATTAGGAATAAAGAAATATAATACGGATATATGAAAAAAACTGTATTAATAAGTGAGTAATTGTCGGCAGTGACAATGAACTGTGACTTGAACAAACAAGAGAAAATGTAATAAAGATGAAAGAAAGTTAACAAATAAATTAAACACTGAAAAGTAACAAGATTCAAATAAACAAAGCAAAGTAGAAATAAACAGCTACAAAAGGCAGAACAGTTGCTAATCTGCGTGCCTCAAACACACTCACGGGTATCCAGCAGAGGCGTGTTGTTATCAAAACTAATGGCACAGCTGGGTATCAACGGACACACTGTGTTTCACAACTAGGGACAAGAAATGTACCATTTAACTGGTAGCCGCGGTGGCGCAGTGGCTAGCACGCTACCTATCGGACCGGTGATCATATTCGAATCCCCACTGACATTGATTTTTCTTTTTTTATTGACCTGAGCTTCTAAGTCGATCCAGGCTAAAACGGGTGCCAACAAATGTCCTAGGAAGTAAAATCGACCGTTATGATATCGACCACAACACCGACCGAGTGTCAGTTGATCTACACATACATGCGACCAAGGCCATACACTCAATACACCCTAAAGGATCATTAAAGGATCGTTTACTTATGTTTATATAATTAGTAATAATACGATGAGTGTATGGAAGATGTTAGTGACCACAAGTGTTCAGCCTGAGTTAAGCATACTGGACATATCCTGAGAGGGACTGGAGCTGACTTGCGGTGTGCCGAGCGTTTAAATGTGTTTTGTAAGTTCTTCTCTCTTCCATACTTGGCACTTGGTAGTTTTCACTGCACGATATTTGCTTTACGACAGATTAGCGCTCATTGATTCCTTATGTACGTGCTTTTCCGAATCTGCACAAAAGTAGTATAAAATATGAAAATAAGAACATAGCATGTACTAAATAGCCGGCTTCCTGACCTAGAGGTTAGCGACTTCTCTCCGTAATCTCGTATATTCTGGTAGGTAACGTGACGACGGTGAGAATCAGCAGTGGTTCGAATCGCGTCGGTAACTTACGGGGTATGTGAGCCAGCCGCTCAGAAATCAATGGCAAACTACTGAACGTAATCTTGCCAAAGAAATCAACAATTAGCTAAAAGATGCTGATGTTGACAGCGATGTCCTGTAAAGGATATGCAAACATTTATTTATTTATATACTAAATCCCTGTCATTGGAGGTTAGACACAAAATTAATGTATGTTACAAAGAAACGGTTTTGACATGTGGCGGTGAATCCTGGACAGCAAGCAAACATACTTTTTTTTTTTTAAATCATTGAGACCTCAGAGATGTGGTTTTACAAAAGATGCTGAAAATTATAGAGAACAACATAACATTATATTTTAAACCAGCGAGTCTTGTATTGTACTTTATGGACAATGTGGACATATACACGATCTTATAATAGATATTGGATACTTCGTGAATGTATAAATATCGTGTTTAGATTTACTTACGTAGACAGTTTTGGGCGTTGTTGTAGTAGCTTTTCTGTTAGTCAACTGCAGTTCATATAATACACTTAGATAAAGAAATTATCAAGTCTCTGGTCCATGTCACATCAACTATCGAAGCTTCCTTTCAATGAGAAGGTAATTATTTGCAGACAAAATACAATCCCGTGTCTGTAACAGCTCTCTGTCCTCGTGGTTCCCTTGTTTTTGTCTTAGTGACGGCTTTATAGCAAGTCATATTACAGGACACATGGCATTAACAACTTTTACGGTTCTTCAACGTCTGTGATTTTTGCTAGCACACGCATGCGCACAGAGGCTGGTTATTATGCAAATAGTCGTAGTAGCCAGTAAGGTCGTTTGAGACACGTCTGCTCCCATCTGTCAGTATTTGTCCTGTTATATTCGCACTCGAGACTCACAGCCCGCTCCCTCCACCTCAGCGACACCCTCCCAGCCCGGAGCAGTGAAAGATTATCAATTGATTTGCTCAGAATATGAGACGTACACATTTAGCATGATCCCGACCCATTTTACTGTGACCTGGTCAGTTGTGTATTTCCTCGTGAAATTGTGTTGAGTGGGTTTATGAGATCAGGTTGCACAGTTGATGAAGTTGACAAGTTGATGTTGTTCTTTCTTGTGTTGCTGATTTCAAAGTTTAGCTAAATCGAAAATAATATTAAAGTATCAACGTTGCTAGTACCCCTCTCGCATCCAAGAATGCGGAATGAAGAATCTACATAAAATTAAAGAAAAAGATAAAAACAAGTTCACCAATCAGCTTTCCCCTTCGACCTTTCTTTCAATCTCGGGTGTCAGAGAGGCGGGGCTCTAGCTTTGTTAGTCCAGCTATTTTGCATTGTATCTGAACAAGGGGGCGTTAAATGCAACAACCTTGGAGCGCGTGTACACTAGTGGTCATCTTAAACATTGACCGCCCATAGCCACCACTAAACAACCTGCCCCGTGTATTGAGACGTGAAAACTGTGTGGAAAAATAAAAGATTTTGGTCCAGCAAGAAAATGAGACTCGCTTGTTGTGGATACGCCTTCTGAACTAGGCGACCGGCAGCATCTATTATTATCTGGGATACGTTGACAAAGTGAGCCAAAACATGTATTTTATAGCAGTTTGCGGTCATCACTCACAGGCCGGACAAAACGTGTCACCGCTGCTTCAAGAGCACGTGTATAATGGACTAACATTTAATGGATATTGGAAAACAAGAAACCTTTTTACAAATAAAAAATTGTCATTAACATAAATGGTATTATAGTCTTTAAGAAAATGGGATATCCGACAAACTTCTTAGCCCAGAAAATTCTATACTGCCAAAACACACGCAGTGTTTAGATGGATTTCGTCTTCAGAATTCCGAGCAGTAAGTGAGACATGGACAGGGTCGATTGTTTCAGTAAAACCGTATAGAAACTGCCCTACTCTAGGCTAGAGTGTGGATGTATCTAGCGATCACGTTTGTAATTATTTATCGCTCTTTTTTTTTCCACCATTAACTACTCAGTCTTGATTTGTCATACAAATGTCAATGAGGTGCATTGTTGGTAGTCGAAAATTTAGTGGTCGAACGTCTTCCGTTTTAGGGTTACTGTGCTACCAAACTTCTGTGTGGACTTGCTACCAGCTGAATAGACTGAATCTGGTATATATAGACTACCTAACCACCTAATGTGTAGAGCTGCTACCGATCTAATGTGTAGAATTGCTACCATTTTTTTCCTTTGTGTTCACTCGCTTTGAATTCAAACGTAGTCCATACAACTGCTTCTACTTCTAGTTCACTTAACTGATTTTTGCGTGTGGATTAGCTTTCCCTATTTCCAGCGTCCCTAGCCATCAGGCGAACCCACTCCGACTTCTGATGTACTTGTAAATTACGTCCCCACCTCAAGGACGAAAAGTTTACATTTTAATCCAACAGTCCTGTGTAGGGGGTGCACCCGCTACCTCGGCATCAGCACACCGGAAGTTTAAGAGTGAGCGGTCTTATGCATTGGGCCATGCTGGCTTCCGCTACTGATGTGATATGTAGAATTGCTACCGACTTTCTACATGTGAAGACTAGTATTAGTACTACAACAACACATAGTAATAACTTAGTGATCAGATATTTATTGACGACGCCGAACTGGAGATAGTAGACCATTTTACATATCTAGGATCAGAGGTAAATAGCAAATTATCACTAGATCAGGAAATCAACATCCGGATTGGTAATTCAGCAACAACAATGGACATGTTAGGAAAAAGAGTCTGGGAGAAGAGGAAGCTTACTGCCAAAACAAAAGTCCTTGTCTACCAAGCCTGTGCCCTTAATACTCTTCATTATGGCAGTGAAACCTGGACAACTTACTCACACCAAGAGAACAATTTAAACAGCTTTCATATGCGATGTCCGCGAAGAATTCTTGGTATTAAGTGGCAAGACAAAATCACAAACACTGAAGTATTGGAAAGATCAGGTTGTGTGACGGTGTGTTCCATGCTCAGTCTTCGTAGACTTAGATGGATAGGACACGTTAGGAGGATGGATGATGGTAGAATACCAAAGGACATCTTTTTTGGTGAATTATAGAAGGGTAGGAGATCTCAGGGTCGGCCTGTACTACGATACAAAGATGTGTGTAAGCGGGACATGATTGATACAGGCATTGATAAATTGGGAGCAAGCCGCCGCTGAACGTGTTGCATGGAGGGCAACTATCAGAAATGGAAAAAAGACAAAGGAGAAAATGATTGCAGATAAAGCACACACAGAGCGCGAGAGACGTAAGATGGTGCATGATGGTGGAATTGACCATGTTCTCACATGACATACATCCACTGTGGACAAACATTTGCAGCACGAATTGGCCATATCAGCCACACTCGCCACCGCCATGGGTTGTAGCTATTTAGCCTTTTTGAAGCACAATGTACCAAACTATCGTCTGTCAAGACGGAAAGGTGCCAAGAGTAATCAAATCATTTAGATAGATAAATTAGATAGACGAAATAATCAAATACTAGCTTCCTTGAAGGGATTAATCACATAACTGCAGACATATATGCTCGCCCGCACCTTCACACACAGACAACACACACACACACACACACACACGCACACAGCTACACCCACCCACACACACACACTCACACATACACACACACACACACACACGCACACAGCTACACCCACGCACACACACTCACACATACACACACACACACACACACACACACACACACACGCGCGCACACTGCATTCGTTGGAATACCAGAGAAACGGCTTCATGCCGAAATATAGAATTACCGGAAATGGTATTAATTTGGGGCACGTAGGAGAGTTCGTGGATTGCGTTTGTTGTCAGCGAACAGAGGACAAGACTTGGCACCCATTCTTCCAAACATTCAGGTCTACAAGATGTGATGACCCTGTCACATGACAGGCTTATAACAGGTCGCAGCTTCGAGTCATGTTTGTTGTTTGGACGTGGCTTGGGAGTTGCGACGTCCGCCTCTGCCTGGTACAGACCTAGCTCGATTTACGATGTTCACTGTCTGGATATTTACAAATAAAAGCAGAAAGGTATACTGGAAGGCTCCGCTATACGTCGCTTCGGTTTACGTCGTTTCTCTATAAGGTCGTTGTCACAATGTGACATAACTTCACTTTACGTCGCTACGTTCCGCCATAACATCGTCACCTGTGTATACACCTGTATAGTGTTTCGCTATACGTCGTTTCACGTAAAGTCGCGTTTTCTAAGAACGTAACCCTGACGTCTCCTTGTCTCCGGGCTCCCTGGCCAAGGAGTTAACGATATTGTTCGTAATCCCGTATATCCACTTGGGGAAAACAGCAGTTGCGAGAATCGTTAGCGGTTCGCGCCGCGCTGGTAACTTACGGGGGTATGTGAGCCGGTCTTTCAGAAAGCAATGGCAACCTACTGAACGTAAAACTTACCTAGTACATCAACAGCAGCTGAAAAATTTTGGTATTGAATGCAACGTCCTGTAAGGGATATGCAACAGACAAAGAAAAACCAAACTCACGTTAACCGAGGCCTTCCAGTATTTAAATTTATCTCCACCCTTGTTTTTAAATTTGGATTGCGCTCGATAAAGGTCTTTCAGAAGTTGAAGGTCGGAAAAAGTATACCGTTGCCAATGCCAGGGTAACATGTTTATATGAGGAAGCTTACGGCATGCGCACTTATCTCAGTAGATAAACAGCGGACGCGTTGGCGGTATGGGTGCTGTCGGGCAAGGGGTCGATACCTGGGCTCGCCGTTCACTACGGAAGGGAAAGACTGGCCACCTATCCCTGCGAGCAGTCATACCTGAACAAATCTGGTGGCTCGAACATACAAACAGGGGGTTCATGCTACAGGGCTTGTTGGTTTATGATTACACACTAAATTTATTTATTAATGTATTTATTACTTTAGCAATATCCAAAAACAGACTCCTAGTCAATGTCAAAGACCTCTCTATAGTCTATAAATTAAGTATAAAGTAATGAGTTCATTTTGATGGTCTGCTGAATTATTATGCGCAATGTTACTTTTTAGTCAGCGAAGAACCTATTACGGCCTGTCCACCCAGTAATTGTTTGTCAGGGGCATCTTCTAATTTCTTTAGGATTCCCATGCCGGCTCTGTGGTGAAGGGGTTAAGGACACAGTTCATAATCCCACATACCCGCGTTCGAAACACAGCTGTGTTGTTTTTTATGAAACGGTATGGGGACCGGTCGTTCAGAAAACAATGACAAACTACTGAACGTAAACTTGCCCAGAGATCATGAACAGCCAAATAATGATGGGGTTGACTGCGACGTCCTGTAAAGGATATGCAACTAACTTAAACAGCCCGACGGGAGCCGCAGAGCCTAGTAACTAGATCCTTTCCTGTCTGCTTGGTGCTCATGAGTTCGACCCGCGTCAGGGCGAATACGGTTTGTACCCTTGACCTGAGTTCAGAGGTACACCCAGGCTAACACGGGACGGATTCGGATTTGTACCATTGACCTAGGTTACCAGGTACACCCAGCCTAACATGGATGGCAAGAAGTGTCTGGGGAAGTCATGGCAGTCGGTGTGATGCTGACCACGTGACTCGCCGAGCGCCGATTGGTCTACCATCATATGTCCAGTGCGCCTTCAGGTGTGTCAAAGGGTGCTTTGATTGCAGACTTGACTAGCCCCATATCTGTTGATTACAGACTTGACTAGCCCCATATCTGATTATTACAGACTTGACTAGCCCCATATCTGTTGATTACAGACTTGACTAGCCCCATATCTGTTGATTACAGACTTGACTAGCCCCATATATGTTGATTACAGACTTGACTAGCCCCATATATGTTGATTACAGACTTGACTAGCCCCATATATGTTGATTACAGACTTGACTAGCCCCATATCTGTTGATTACAGACTTGACTAGACCCATATCTGTTGATTACAGACTTGACTAGACCCATATCTGTTGATTACAGACTTGACTAGCCCCATATCTGCGCACGCCAACCGACACTCGACGAGTGATATGGTCTGTATCACGCCGGTCGCCTCAGCTTCCTAGCACATTTCCCGGTACCCATGACATTTCCATGATATCAGAACAATTCCCCTTCATACCACAATTTGCTTGGCTTCAGTATGTGCAACTCTTCTTTGGAAAAGGGCCGAAGAAATTCATTTAATACTAAAAGGGACATAATTGTGGTTCCATTAGGCCAGGGGTCACCAAACTATTTTCACGGCGGGCCGGATAACTGACAAAATGACGAGCGCGGGCCGGATGCTCATTCTGTAGGATACTTGCGCCGTCTCCGTGGCGAAGGTCTCACGGACGCGGTTCGTAATCACGTATACCCGCATTCGAAACACAGCTGAGCGGGATTTGGCAGTAGACCTTGTTGCGCTGGTATTTTACGCAATGGTATGGGTGCCGGTCGTTCAGAAACCAATGGCAAACTACTGAACGTAAACTTGCCAAGACATGAACAACAGCAAAAATAATGCTGGTTTGACTGCAAACTTCCTGTAAAGAATATGCAACTAACTTTAACAATACATGCAAGCCAAAACGCACGGACGCACGCACGTACGCACGCACGCACACACACACACACACACACACACACACACACACACACACACACACAATCAACATATTTATTTATTTAAAAAGTTATAAAAGAAGGCGACGTTAGCAAAAAGATAGTTACACCAGACCTAGTGTGGACATATCCGAATCTCACAAACTAAGCAGCGGGAAAAGGTTAGTGAGATTTGTGAAACTGATATTTGACTTTCAAGATATCATCAATGTTTGGTTTGGAATTGCTGCATCCAATCAAGAGAATTGTTTTCAAATGTTCATCAGTCAATCTCGTTCCATGTGTTGACTTCATATACTTCATTTTTGAAAATGTTTGCTCACAGACATAGGCTGTTCCAAAGGTTATAGTCTTGCAAAAATGTTTGCATTTCCATGAAAATGTCTTTTCCAGTTGTTGTTCCATGCATGCTGCAAACGGATGCCAATTCTTCCGTTATCTAAAAATCCAAATTGACACCACGAATGAACACGAGAAGTTGTGACGTACTCGAGAAATCAGTAGAATCATCCAGCGCCAGAGAATACCACAAAAAGTTCCTAGTTTTCTCGTGTATCTGTAGCACTATGTTCTCTCCAAGTTCTTCTGTTCTTCGCACAACTGAACTTGCCGAAAGGCTGATAGTTCCAAACAAATCGGCTTTCTCAGGACATGAAACATTTGCTGCTTCCATCATACACTCTTTGATGAAGTTGGCATCAGTAAACGGTTTTCCTCGTTATGTCATGTCATCTTATGCACTATTTTGTAACATGTACGAGTGACAGAATCATTTTCAGCAAACTTTCTCGTGAAGCGATCTCTTTGTGTTTCTAAATATGAATATGTTGATAGATGTTTTGTTTCGTAGTGACACCGAAGATTGTACTCTTTTAAAACGGCAACACTTTCGCTGCATAATACGCAACTGGTTTTCTGGTCCTCTGTTTCCACAAAGAAATACTTTATATTCCATTCTTAATTGAAAACGCGATACTCGGCGTCCACTTTTCTTTTCTTAGTAGCCATAATGAAGGATGAAGTACACGGGATCTGAAAATGAAGAAGACATTGAATTCGAAACATAATTAAAATCCTACTGAAACACAGGAAAAACAGAGGAATAGGTGTCACTGGTGAAGCTACGGCTCACCAAAGGTACATATAAAGTGTATAGGTACCTTTGGTAATAGAATTTATCTCATAATAAGGTTCGCAAACTATATAAATAGGGCCGGCCTAAATAAGTAGAGTTTTTCAACCGGGGTTCCGCGAGTGGCAGCCATGAGTTCTGACGAAACAGACCGAACTCGCCTAAATGCAACATTTCTGCCCATCTGGTTTATTACATAAAGTAGGACAGACACTTGGATCATCGCACTGAGTTCCCTGAGCAACATAAACATTTGCGTAAGGATCTGCTCCAACAGAAAGATTGAAAAACACTGGCCTAGAGACCAGCTCGATTAACAACTTGACCGGGGAATTCTTCTGCGCTGGGAAGAATATTTTCGTAATAACACGAGGCTTCTATGGCATTTTTATTATTTGTTTGCTACTTTATTGCCTCTATTCACACTTGTAGTTCACTTACGAATCACTGTCAAACAAAGAAATCCTTGTTACATACCTATAAAATGGTTGACTGGCAAACACAAGTAAATATTTCTGGAATTTCGGACCTGTGTTGACAACCGGACGCATCTGGGGGAGGGAAACGTGTGTGTGTGTGTGTGTGTGTGTGTGTGTGTGTGTGTGTGTGTGTGTGTGTGTGTGTGTGTGTTACCATGCGGGTGTACGGGAGAATGAACAGACTGATAGGCTAGCAGGGACTGCACTTCTTGGTGGTATCTTGCCTATGGACAAAGGGGAGGTGGTCGTGCGCTTGTGGGACCAGGTGGAGAAGGCGGAGGAACCGATTGAGAACCCATATGTGGAAAGAATGAGGTTGCGGGGGATCGGCAGGGGTTCTGGAAGAATCTCAAAACTTAGAGGGAATACCAGGAGAACATTTAATCAGATAGCGGTGGGAACGATTAGTAGTATGGCTCTTCGCTGGCTGTTAAACGAGGGGACTGAGCACGTATGGGAAAGTCCTGAGTGCAGTGATGTCGGTTCTTGACTCAACTCAACTCAACTCAACATGCCATGGAAACCATGGTAAGATCAGAGCGTAGGCGGCGCTACCACCAGCCGGGGAAGGACTTGGGATGGCGCGAAATATGCAAACATTACAATAAACAAGAAAATCTAGGTACAATAATTTATAATTGACAATAGTAAATTTAAGACACATAGCAGCCAGGAGGTCTGCGCACGTGTAAAGATCTCCCATTATTCTAAACATAATATTTACATTTAAATTATATCACAACCTCTCGTGTTCCATACGTTATATCAAGCAAGTTCGAGTACGGTCGTCGGGCCTGATGAAATGACGTCGCGGGCCGGATCCGGCCCGCGGGCCGTAGTTTGGTGACCCCTGCATTAGGCGAACGATCCTGTAGTTAAAAAAGATATGGTCTATACACTCTAAGCCTACGTCCGCAGCGCATGGTTCTCTACCAGGGTGGAAACCAACCAGTGTGAGACCAGTGGGAGTCTCTGTGGCGAAGTGGTCAAGCCGTTTGCCTCGTGCTCCGAAGGTTGTGGGTTCGATTCCGGGCCGCACCCTTCGGTTTACGAGTTAAATGTGGGTCGTCGCTAAAAGCTACGGAGTTCGTGCTTTGTGCGACGCTTTCCGTGCTGCGGAAAGGGACTGAGCCATATGGGATAAAACCCGGTGCAATGAAGTCGACCCTGTCGACTTTTAAGCGACTTTTTAAACCAACCACCATAGGTTACAACAGCTACATTGCACTTGGGTTTCATGTGTCTAAGTTATCCGCTAAGGCCTTGTCGAAAGAGTTGAAAACGTTCGTTATAATACGATATCTTCCTTGCAATTATCCTTTCAGGCAACTTTCCTGCTGTGCTCTACGGAATATTATTCAATACCCTTGGAAGTTGGTTTAGTATTTTGTCGGACTTTAGAAGTGGTATCAGGTATTTTGGAAGTTGTATCGGGTAGCCGTGAAACCAGCCCTCCTGGACAGTGTCATTCTAAATGCTGATTGTTAAAAACGCCATCCACGCCCCCTTCACCCTTCCTCAAGCGCGCATGTCATCATACATAACGCACAAGGCACAGAGTCCAGTTTTTCGATCAAGGGTGTGACACATTTCATGAACTCCGACATGCGCTTTTTCATGCCTGCCTGCTTCTATATCTGTCTGTATGTCTGTCTGTCTGCCTGTCAGTCAGTTTGGGCTGTCTTTCTGTCTGACCGCCTGCCCGCATCCCGTAGATCAAGGGTCACCAACCTGCGGCCCGCTGGTCGCATCCGGCCCCCTACGTCATTTCATCCGGCCCGTCGACGGTACTCGAATTTGCTTGATAAAACGTATGGAGCACGAAACGTTGTGATACAATTTAGATGTAAATATTATGTTTAGAATATTAGGAGACCTTCACACGTGCGGAAACCTGGCTGCCATGTGCCTTAAATTTACTATTTCCAATTTTAAATTATTGTATCAAGATTGTCTTGTTTATTGTAATGTTTGCTTATTTCGCGCCATCCCTGCGCCGGCTCGTGGTAGCGCCGCCTACTCTCTGACGGGTAAATGGAATTACGAACCGCGTCCGTAGTACCTTCGCCTCGGAGCCCGACGCAAGTGTTGTACAGTGTTGTATGCGGCCCGCGCTCGTCATTTATTCAGTTATCCGACCCGCCGTGAAATAAGTTTGGTCACCTGCCGTAGATCTTAATCTAAATAACAGGAAATCGGAAGTAATATTAATTACAAGGAGGAAAAAAACTTGTCTTCACAAATGCAATACCACAGTAAATGGAATTAGCAGAAATAAGTTAATGAAATTAAGAGTAAGCTAATACTTGGGATCATTAATAACAGTGGATGAAGAATATATTAAAGACGTTAAATGTAGAATAGCCAGGCAAAATCGGCATTTCACAAGATGGAGAATTTTTTATGCAACATATGGTTGTCTATCGAAATGAGAAAAAGAGCTCTTAAGAGTTATATCGAGCCAATCCTGTTTTATGGGAGCGAATCGTGTACAGCTGCTAGACATATGAGGATTTATATGTAACCTGCAGAGATGTGGTCGTTTCTAGAAGCGTATCGAGAATACCATCATCATCATTCAGTGCTTTGCCTGCGATCCTGCTTCTCCACAAATTACGATTTCCGACGTCATGGATCATTTTATGAGTTGACTCCTTTCCGTGCCATGACACAAGACTGTCAAGAATTTTCTCGCGCTGTCTTCCTCTATCTCTCTTTCCAAAATTGTGTCCAGTTGTTACTCCGGTCAGTACCGCTCCCTCCGCTTTTACTTCCCAGAACATTCGAGCGTCTAGCTACTACGTTATAGCAGCTCAGAACATTTGAGCGTCTAGCCACTACGCTATCGCAGCTCAGAACATTCGAGCGTCTAGCCACTACGCTATCGCAGCTCAGAACATTCGAGAGTCTAGCCACTACGCTATCGCAGCTCAGAACATTCGAGCGTCTAGCCACTAAGCTATCGCAGCTCAGAACATTCGAGCGTCTAGCCACTACTCTATCGCAGCTCAGGACATTCTAGCGTCTAGCCACTACGCTATCGCAGCTCAGAACATTCGAGCGTCTAGCCACAACGCTATCGCAGCTCAGGACATTCGAGCGTCTAGCCACTACGCTATCGCAGCTCAGAACATTCGAGCGTCTAGCCACTACGCTATCGCAGCTCAGAACATTCGAGCGTCTAGCCACTACGCTATCGCAGCTCAGAACATTCGAGAGTCTAGCCACTACGCTATCGCAGCTCAGGACATTCGAGCGTCTAGCCACAACGCTATCGCAGCTCAGAACATTCGAGCGTCTAGCCACTACGCTATCGCAGCTCAGGACATTCTAGCGTCTAGCCACTACGCTATCGCAGCTCAGAACATTCGAGCGTCTAGCCACAACGCTATCGCAGCTCAGGACATTCGAGCGTCTAGCCACTACGCTATCGCAGCTCAGGACATTCTAGCGTCTAGCCACTACGCTATCGCAGCTCAGAACATTCGAGCGTCTAGCCACTACGCTATCGCAGCTCAGGACATTCTAGCGTCTAGCCACTACGCTATCGCAGCTCAGAACATTCGAGCGTCTAGCCACTACGCTATCGCAGCTCAGGACATTCTAGCGTCTAGCCACTACGCTATCGCAGCTCAGAACATTCGAGCGTCTAGCCACTACGCTATCGCAGCTCAGAACATTCGAGCGTCTAGCCACTACGCTATCGCAGCTCAGAACATTCTAGCGTCTAGCCACTACGCTATCGCAGCTCAGAACATTCGAGCGTCTAGCCACAACGCTATCGCAGCTCAGAACATTCGAGCGTCTAGCCACTACGCTATCGCAGCTCCCCTGGCATATGGTGCTACATCCATCTCGAATCTCCATCGAGGCGTAATATTTAAATGTGATCTTGGCTCCAGGAAATATATGTCAGCAATACATTGATCCGTAAAAACATAGTGCAACCAAAGTAGTATACCTCTTACAAAAAAGCATGCATTTATAACTTCAGTAAGTTGGAAATAAAAACAAATATACACAACGCGAGCTGAGGGAAATGCACAAGTAACATTATGTAATGTGAAAATGATGGGGGAAGATATAGAGATATTAAAAATAAGAATGCTAAAGGTAAGATTATCTTCGATAGCATTAGGACATAGTGGAAGTCAATAGACATTAAAACCGATACCACGCTTAAACTATTTAACTATAACGTTAAATCAATACTGCTATAAAGATCAGAAACACGGAAAACAACATAATTACTACACACATTCACAAACTAACGCTGTGAAGAACATGAGTACAATGAGATGACAGAATGGCTAATGCGGAGCTTTGGGAGACAACTACACAGATTCAAGCGAATCGTGAGGTGAGGAAAAGACAATGGCGCTGGATAGGAGACACAGTGAGTAATCCTGATAATAGCGTAATTAGAAAGCTCTACTTCTGGAATACACAGTGCAAACGAAAAAGTGGGAGACTTAAAAACAATGAGAGGATAATAAGACACAGACATTATTAATATGCCTGTGTAGCTGGGGAGACAGCAAAGGATAGGGTGCCTCGTTGTCAGTTGTTTGAGGATCTATGCCACCGTGGGAAATGTGTATAGGGCAGTAGAAGCAACATTTTAAATGATTATGATATCGGTAATATAAAGTCCGAATCGAAAGCTCACTGTGTGGATGTCATCTGCAGACGGCATTACTCTGGTTTCCGGAAGAACAGCCTATGGTGACCGGAAGGCCTATTATACGAAAGTGAGGCTAAGCAGCCATGTGCAGGACATGACGATTCCTTGGGTGAACCAAGTACCAGAGCGCTATGTGTTGGCTCTGCAATTATGGAAGCCTCCTTGGATGGCGGGGAATGCCCACGGTCTGCCCCTGAATTCCTTTGAGGGCTGACCGGGATGTCTTCGGCTGTTCTAAATGGGAGAGCTGGGATGGGGGAATAACAACACAATGGTGAGAGTCAAACGTCCTACGAAACACCCGGGAAGGTTAACTCGGTCAACAAATTTCAATAGAAGTCGGATGTGCCGGCCTAGCGGCGCAAGAACGCAGCTCTGCTGTAAACAGACACAACGCAATCACGTACGAAAAAACTTTCCGGATGAACGCCGAAGTCGAAGAAGACGAAGAAGAAGAAGAAGAAGAAGAAGAAGAAGAAGAAGAAGAAGAAGAAGAAGAAGAAGAAGAAGAAGAAGAAGAAGAAGAAGAAGAAGAAGAAGAAGAAGAAGAAGAAGAAGAAGAAGAAGAAGAAGAAGGAGGAGAAGGAGGAGGAGGAGGAGGAGGAGCAGCAGCAGCAGCAGCAGGAGAAGAAGAAGAAGAAGAAGAAGAAGAAGAAGAAGAAGAAGAAGAAGAAGAAGAAGAAGAAGAAGAAGAAGAAGAAGAAGAAGAAGAAGAAGAAGAAGAAGAAGAAGAAGAAGAAGAAGAAATCGGTAATACTGAGTCAATGACGGTGTACCTGGAAGTCTCCTAGTGTAGACGCGGTTATAGCCTGACCTTGGAACGTAAGGTGAAGTCCTGAATAGTAAGTTAAATGCCAGGTCGCAGAACCACCTCAGTGCGCTATGTTACATTAGATGTCTTACTTTTCTATGGGTTGAAAAAGGCAACGAGGCAGGGAACTAGACAGCTTGCATTACGAAATATGATATCGTTGCTTTGCACGTAACTATTAAGTCTGTGTCCAACCAGCTAATATGAGACATCAAGGAATAGTCCCAATGTTTGGAGGTTTAGTTCTGGGTTCTGTCTGTATTTGTGCCAGCCAATGAGGATCTGAGATCTATCAAGTCTAACGGCATTGGTAGCTGATATTGTTTGGTAAGATATTGCAGCGAGAAAGTAAACGCATCCCCAAACTACAATCATTGTTATAAGATGGTATTATTTTGTTGGTCGGTTGACTGGTTAGCTGGTTGGTTAGTTGATTGTTTGGTAGTTTCGTTGGTTGGATGGTTGTTTACTTAGTAATGTAATGTTAAAGTGATGGGGCAACTGGTGGCGATATTTGTTAGAAAGAATGTTTAGAGCAAGAGGAGTTGGTTGGTTAGTTAGTGGGTTGCATGATTGGGTGGTTGATTGGTTTATTGGTTTTTTTGTTGTTGTTGTTTTTTTTTTAGTTGGTTGGTTGGACGGTCTTTTTGGTTTGTTGATTGATTGGATGGTTGGTTGGTTGATTGAATGGTTGGGTAGTTGGTTGGTTTGTTTGTTGGTTGGTTGTTGGTTGGTTGGTTGGTTGATTGACTGGATGGTTGCTTTGTTGTTTGGTGTTATGGTTGTTTGGTTGGTTGTTCGATTTTATGGTTGTTTTGTTGATTGTTTGGTTAATTGTTTGGTTGTTTGGTTGATTGTTTGGTTTGTTGAATGGATAGTTGGTTGTTTGATTGGTTGTTTCTTTGGTTGATTGGTTGTTTGGTTAGTATTGTAATGTTGGTTAGTAATGTAATGTTAAAGTGATTCGCCCTTCAGAATTCTCTGGAAGATTGAGTTTTGACGTTCAAGTCGTTTGAGTGAGGTCGGTGTAGCAACTCTTATTACATATTTCGGAGTGAGGTCGGTGTATCAACTCTAATTACATATTTCGGAGTGAGGTCGGTGTATCAACTCTAATTACATATTTCGGAGTGAGGTCGGTGTAACACTTCTTATTACATATTTCGGAGTGAGGTCACTGTATCAACTCTAATTACATATTTCGGAGTGAGGTCGGTGTATCAACTCTAATTACATATTTCGGAGTGAGGTCGGTGTAACACTTCTTATAACATATTTCGGAGTGAGGTGGGTGTATCAACTCTAATTACATATTTCGGAGTGAGGTCGGTGTATCAACTATAATTACATATTTCGGAGTGAGGTCGGTGTATCAACTCTAATTACATATTTCGGAGTGAGGTCGGTGTATCAACTCTAATTACATATTTCGGAGTGAGGTCGGTGTAACACTTCTTATTATATATTTCGGAGTGAGGTCGGTGTATCAACTCTAATTACATATTTCGGAGTGATGTCGGTGTATCAACTATAATTACATAATTCGGATTGAGGTCGGTGTATCAACTCTAATTACATATTTCGGAGTGAGGTCGGTGTATCAACTCTAATTACATATTTCGGAGTGAGGTCGGTGTATCAACTCTAATTACATATTTCGGAGTTAGGTCGGTGTAACACTTCTTATTACATATTTCGGAGTGAGGTCGCTGTATCAACTCTAATTACATATTTCGGAGTGAGGTCGGTGTATCAACTCTAATTACATATTTGGAAGTGAAGTCGGTGTATCAACTCTAATTACATATTTCAGAGTGAGGTCGGTGTATCAACTCTAATTACATATTTCGAAGTGAAGTCGGTGTAACACTTCTTATTACATATTTCGGAGTGAGGTCGGTGTATCAACTCTAATTACATATTTCAGAGTGAGGTCGGTGTAACACTTCTTATTATATATTTCGGAGTGAGGCTGGTGTAACACTTCTTATTACATATTTCAGAGTGAGGTCGGTGTAACACTTCTTATTACATATTTCAGAGTGAGGTCGGTGTAACACTTCTTATTACATATTTCAGAGTGAGGTCGGTGTAACACTTCTTATTACATATTTCAGAGTGAGGTCGGTGTAACACTTCTTATTACATATTTCAGAGTGAGGTCGGTGTAACACTTCTTATTACATATTTCAGAGTGAGGTCGGTGTAACACTTCTTATTACATATTTCAGAGTGAGGTCGGTGTAACACTTCTTATTACATAGTTCAGAGTGAGGTTGGTGTAACACTTCTTATTACATAGTTCAGAGTGAGGCTGGTGTATCAACGCTTATTACATATTTCGGAGTGAGGCTAGTGTAGCAACTCTTATTACATATTTCAGAGTGAGGTCGGTGTAACACTTCTTATTACATATTTCAGAGTGAGGTCGGTGTAACACTTCTTATTACATAGTTCAGAGTGAGGCTGGTGTAGCAACTCTTTTTACATATTTCGGAGTGAGGCTAGTGTAGCAACTCTTATTACATATTTCGGAGTGAGGCTGGTGTATCAACGCTTATTACATATTTCGGAGTGAGGCTAGTGTAGCAACTCTTATTACATATTACAAAGTGAGGATGGTGTAGCAACTCATATTAAATATTTCGGAGTGAGGCTGGTGTAGCAACTCTGATTACATATTTCGGAGTGATGTTGGTGTAGCAACTCTGATTACATATTTCGGAGTGAGGCTGATGTAGCAACTCTGATTACATATTTCAGAGTGAGGCTGGAGTAGCAACTCTTATTATATATTTCGGAGTGAGGTTGGTGTAGCAACTCTGATTACATATTTCGGAGTGAGGCTGGTGTAGCAACTCTTATTACATATTACGGAGTGAGGCTGGTGTAGCAACTCTTATTATATATTTCGGAATGAGGCTTGTGTAGCAACTCTGATTACATATTTCGGAGTGAGGCTGGTGTAGCAACTCTGATTACATATTTCGGAATGAGGCTTGTGTAGCAACTCTGATTATATATTTCGGAGTGAGGCGTGTGTAGCAACTCTGATTACATATTTCGGAGTGAGGCTGGTGTAGCAACTCTGATTACATATTTCGGAGTGAGGCTGGTGTAGCAACTCGTATTCCCTCCCGTAACTAAAATAGCATCTCCACTGGGACCGTGGTTATGAGCTCCCCTTCTCCAAGCTCAGAAACTAACGGGGTGTGTAAGTTTAGTCATGGAACTTCACATCTGCCGAGAGACTTTCAATGATGTGACTACGGTCATGAAAATCACATGACACGCAGACTCGCTGAGACAACTCTGTGTGGTAATGCTTCCACCATAGGTTGTAGGTATTTCATTAATGTTTAACCATAGGTTGTAGGTATTTCATTAATGTTTAACCATAGGTTGTAGATATTTCATTATTGTTTCCACAACCTCCGTTGCGATGGCGTTGAGGACGCGAATCGTAATGCCGCCGTAATGCGGTCGTTCAGAAAACAATGGCAAACTACTGAACGTAAAAATTGCCAAGACAACAATGGCAGTAAAATACTGGTGGTGACTGCAACATCCTGTAAAGGATATGCAACTTTAAATACAAAATAGGTTGCATGTATTTTATTAATGTTTCCGTCACAGGTTGTAGGTATTTCATTAATGTTTCCGTCACAGGTTGTAGGTATTTCATTAATGTTTCCGTCACAGGTTGTAGGTATTTCATTAATGTTTCCGTCACAGGTTGTAGGTATTTCATTAATGTTTCCGTCACAGGTTGTAGGTATTTCATTAATGTTTCCGTCACAGGTTGTAGGTATTTCATTAATGTTTCCGTCACAGGTTGTAGGTATTTCATTAATGTTTCCGTCACAGGTTGTAGGTATTTCATTAATGTTTCCGTCACATGTTGTAGGTATTTCATTAATGTTTCCGTCACAGGTTGTAGGTATTTCATTAATGTTTCCGTCACAGGTTGTAGGTATTTCATTAATGTTTCCGTCACATGTTGTAGGTATTTCATTAATGTTTCCGTCACAGGTTGTAGGTATTTCATTAATGTTTCCGTCACAGGTTGTAGGTATTTCATTAATGTTTCCGTCACAGGTTGTAGGTATTTCATTAATGTTTCCGTCACAGGTTGCAGGTATTTCATTAATGTTTCCGTCACAGGTTGAAGGTATTTCATTAATGTCTCCGTCACAGGATTTAGGTATTTCATTAATGTTTCTGTCACAGGTTGTAAGTATTTCATTTTCAAAAGACTCCAACCCACTAGTGAGGATACATTACTTCATAGGTTTTCGGAAGAATCTACGTTAAGATTACCTTACAATCAAGAAATCTGTGAACGTAACATCTATCAATGGATTACATTTTATTCGTAACGTGTTTCTTGGCGACTTTGTGTAGGATTCCCATGCACTTCAGTACATCTAGGGGTTATATTTTTCTCTGTATTTCAAGTCTTACTTTACAATGATCCCTGCCTAGATTGTCGATCGGATGTTTAGTCTTCTCAGACATGCATGAAAACAGAAGGTCTCATATGCACCTTTCAGGAAACTGCGTAGTTATATGAAGTTTTATGACACGCACATATTTGTAGGCCTGAGAGCAACGGGTTGCCAGTCTTTCTCTCCTGTAACGAACGACGAGAACTGGTATGGAACTGTCCAGCCGAGCTCATGCCATTATCACCGTAACGTCCTAACTGTTGCGATAACCCCCTGCTACTTGCACATTGTGAACTTCCAGATCGCAGGGCAGTAGAAAAAAATGTTAGTATTGCAGGTCCAGTGAGGGACAACTCTGTCGACACATGATAATTCAAAGACGTCCACACAACACAATAGTTATGGCGTGTGTGTGTAGTTCTGTATTCTTACCAAACATTATGATCTTTATTTGAGCTATGAATTTTCAATTGGGAACTGGGAACTCCTTGTGTGACCTAATCAAGGATGAGATCGAAGCACTAACGGATATTCTCACAGTGGTGAAGATCATCCATGAATTTAATCCAATCCAATTAACTCCAACCAAATCCAATTCCTGTTAAACTTCTAAATTCTATTTAATGGTATCTCAAATCCCTCTCCCAACATCCCGTTCCCACAGAATAACTGCCTCTTTCCCCCTGCCATTCAAATTTATCGTAAAAGAACTATAAAGCAAATACACCTGATTTTAATTTATGACTTTTAACGTATTCCCAGCTACAAATTTATTTTCTCATTATTTAATCCTCACAGGATTTCACAGATGAGTGTCAGTACTCAAATCTGTAATTAATGTTGCAGATAATCACACTGTACATACACATGATCCAGGTAATGGTTCTTTAAGCCGAGTGTTGCATACAATTAACACAGATGAGCTGCTCTCCCCAACAATATCGTTTACAAATTTCATAGGCATTTCTAAGAAACGGAAATATGCGCAGTGCCGTCTGCATGGAGTAAGCCAATTGAGCAACTTGATTCTTTGGTCCTTAGTGTAAGGATGCAAAAGCCGCATGATGTTGCTTTAAGTGTGTACAATCCCCGGGGTTAGCAGTCTCAGCTTCGCCATTATGCTTGCCACTTCGGTTATCTTGTTTCTACTACATCACGTTTTAATAAATGTCTCGTTTTTTCCCGGGTGCCTTCTAGACGACAGATTGTAGCGTCCTGACGTTGCTATGCAGGCACGTGCCGGCCAGGCGAGACCAATAACTTTACGACGCCGGGTAGATCCAGCTCAGCCAACGCCTTCTAATCTCGCACCTTGTCCGTCTGCCAGCCCAACAAACCTCACAGGAAACGTTGCTATCACCGGACTGACAAACCGGAGAATTCAAAAATAACCCCCTTACATAACTCTGGGAATCAGACAATTTCCAGAATTTTCTGGCAGATCTTAGGGTAGGAAAGACTACTAGGAAGTGAACTGGTCTCTCCACGTCATGTAATGTGGCATAGAATATGTAAAGGCGTAACACTTCACACCCAAGTGACAGTATCAGCTATTAAACTTTGTTTTACTTTCACATAAATTATTACAATTATTGTTGTTACCATTGCTGTTCTTCTGAAGTCAGTGTCACGTTTCAAATAGCCAAAGTATTTTTTTTGTCTTTCCGAGACAGGGTGCTGTTTATGAGCCTGTTTTAGTCGATATTCAAATCTCATAGACTCAATATTTTTTTCTTCTTCTTGATTCACGGTGTCCTAAACATGGGCTGTTACATTAAAGTTCAAAAGACCCGATTTTCTTATTTAGTGATTATGATAGAATCTATGACGTAAACTGATGTGTTGCCACAAGGAAAATGCATTTTCTCAAAATTTTTACTGCCATGTGTTTGCTGACGTTGTGTACAAACAAATAAAAAAAAATGATAAGAACTTAACAGTTTTAGATATGTGGTGTTACTGCAGGATGCAAAAAAGCTGAACAGAAAATAGTTCAAATGAGTACACTAGTTAAGACATTGGGGAAAATATACGACTCTCGAATGGCGTATACAAATGATGTCTTTGCTTCGTCGCAGTATGATACGGGAAATTCTGTGACTGAGAAACTGAAGGGTAAACGCGCTAAGAGCTGTACAGGAAGAAAACTACATGACACAAGCATGGGGGTAAACTCACTTAAGCTGCGAAAGTAAAACAATAACATGCTCAAGACACAGATTTTCACTAGAGCATGTTTCCTTAGTGACTCAGTGAGCATGCTCAAGAGAATAGAGATGGGATAGATCCGAAGAGAGTGGTTGCTGTCTTTGCAGCGGTCTCGGCTGGCAAAGATAAGTTTCATCTTCGTGCCAGAGTATGCGGGAGTACAAGGAAATGGGCAGGCTGACAAGCTTGCAGATAAGGCTACTGTGGAAGGCGGACGAGCCATGGACCAGGCTGACATTCTGAATGCTCTACAAGAAGTAAGATTTTTGCGAGAATCAAGTGACGACTGTGAATCTACAACTATGGTCAGACAGCGAGAACAGCAAATTAAAAGAGGGGTGTCCAAACAAGAACACTACGCGAGAAGCCAAAAAAAGATTAATAAACCAACACAGAACTGGTGTCGTCAGTTGCTACACGCTGCGGGATTTACTGGGGAGGGGATTCCAGCACTTATGACTGAATAGTTCGATGTGCAGTGAGGATGATCTGTTGACTAATTAACTGAAGAGTTACCGAAAACATGAAACAGTTAAGGACCATTACCAGAAGACTTCCGCTCCAGCCTTTAGGTCTGACTCACCTGATTATGATGATTTACAACATTAAAAAACATACAATCAATTATATACTCCGTGATGTGTGTGAAATTTGAAAATTTACTTTGAAATTAATAGGTTTAAATGAATGTGGAAAGTGGAATGTGGAATTCATAATATCGCAACTTGAATTAATCATGACACTCGTTAGATCGTCGACACGCCCAAAGAACATTTGGCATTCCCCATGCTGTGGGTTATGCGCCTTGCACAGACTAGCGCCTTGCTGTGATCCATTCACAAAAAACACTTGAGATCTAAGAGCTTTGTCAATGAAATCAATAGATACCGATAACGCACCGTCTGTAATTGCTGCAGGACAGGACCCGTTTTACGGCATCTGAGTGGCTGTGTTCATGGGGGAATGAGAGAGAATGAGAGCTGTCTTGGTTAATGTTATATTCAAATTAACAGGAAAAGTATATTCACTGGTATTGATTGACTGGCATCACAGGGCAATAACAAGGCAGATCACAATTTAAATTAAACTGCAGTAAAACCTAAAACTGTACCAACACAACGAGTAAATTAACGAAAACAAGAAGTGGACTTGGTTATCTACTTATCTTATGAGAACACAGTCACAAATGACAGAATGGATGTTGGAGCTAAAAAAAAAAAAAAAAAACTTTCATCAGCACTCAAACAAAAGACACTGATATTACTATATGAGAACATATTTTTAAAAGTTATTTAGCTAATGCACGTTTGAATTAGTATAATGAGCCACATCACACAGATTTTGCTAAGAATTATCATACAATAAGTTAGGAAGAATATACAATCCGAAATAGGAGACGAACAAGGTAGATTTGTAGAAGGCAAGGGTACAGTAAATGCTGGGTATATGCTGAGAACAGTAATTGAACGTTCTATTAAAAATTAAACAACGACTTTCATCTTTGCTTTACTTACTACTGGCTTTCAATAAAGTAAGACATGTCAACATAATGAAGATGCTTGCAGATCTAGAAATTGATGGGAAAGACCTTACACTTATAAAACAAAACATATATTGGAAACAACAAGCTGCCATAAAGATTGATAATGAAGTAGGTCAATATCAGCCTATTAAGAGAGGTGTGAGACAGGGATGTGTACTGTCTCCAGATTGTTTCCCCTGTACAGAGAAAATATTTTCAAAAATGTTGAAGATATGACAGGAATCATCATGGGAAGGGGGGGGGGGGGGGCGAAACATCAATAACATTAGATATGCAGATGATACGGTATTGATTGTAGACAATGAGCAGGATAAGCAACAATTAGTAGATGCGGTTCTTGCACACAGTGAACAACTAGGGTTAGAATTACATTGTAAGAAGACACAGATTATGGTCGTCACTAAGAAGAAGGAAATACCACAATGTAATGTACAAATGCCGGTCTCTCTGGCCGAGGGGTTACACGGCTTTCTCCGTAATCCCGTTTATCCACGCATGGTCTCGCAGCGCGCGAGAAATAGAAGCGGTTCGACCCGCGCTGGTGACTTGCGGGATAATGAGCCGGCCGCTCAGAAAGCAATGGAAAACTTTTTTTTTTTAAATTCGCATATCCTTTACAGGAAGGAAATCGCTGTCAACAGCAGCATCTTTCAGCTGTCTGTTGATTTCTTGGCAAGATTACGCTCAGTAGTTTGCCATTGCTTTCTGAGCGGCCGGCGCAGTTATCCCGCAAGTCACTAGCGGGGGTAGAACCGCTCCCAGCTCTCTCCCGCTACGAGACTCTGTGTGATAAACGGGATTACGGAGAAAGTGTTGTAACCCCTCGGCCAGAGAGACCGGCAATGGAAAACTACTGAGCGTAATCTTGCTAAGAGATCAACAATCAGATGAAAGATGCTGATGTTGACAGCGATGTCCTGTAAAGGATATGCCAATTTAAAACCAAAAAATGTACAAGTAAATGGGAATATTCTTAAACAAGTAAATCGGTACAATTATCTCGGTACAGTCATAAAATCTGATTTGAGATGCCTTAAAAAGATTAGAACAAGAATCGCCATGGCGTAGGCAGCTTTTTGCAAGATGGAAAACATATTGTCTAATAAAAAGATGTCAATTGAAACGAGAAAAAGAGTGTTGAGGGCGTTTCATAGAACCTGTACTTTTATATGGATATGAAACGTGGACAATGTGCAGACAAGCTGAAAAACATATGATGGCTGTGGAAACGTAGTTTATGGGAAAACTGCAAAGAATACCATGGACAGACAGAAAAACCAATGACTAAGTACTACAAGAAACAAATTAAAACCGTAAACTTATTAGAGAACGAACGAACGAACGAACGAACAATTTTATTTTCAAAGGGTTAAGAAATGGGCACGCAGGCCCGTCTGACATTTTGCCCTTCTTCTCTATTTCCTCTCATACATTCTTTCATTCAACATCACTTATGAAGCTAATCTTTGACAACAAAAGAACAATAAGCATTAAGCATTAAAACGCATGAAAAATAATCAATAATACATGACTCACTGAGGCAATGTTTAACATGGGCATTATAAATACCTAAGGAAGGTGTAACCTGCCATGCATATGGGAATATTTATTGGCTAGTTGACGTTTGAGTCAGGGAAAACTACTGAGCTGACGTTATAGTCAGGTCTTAGTCAGATATGACTGAGCTACCGTATGACAGTAGACGGTACTACCTACTTTCTGTCAGCGCCGAATGTTGGGCGGCGCTTACCAAACCCGACACCCCACATTGTGCCAACGGCTTCGGGCGGAAGAGCGCAATTGGGAGGGTACTAGCCTTATCCTGGTGCGAGGAAATGCAACCCAAAGACAAAATAAGTCATGGCAGGGCAGACCAGACCCTAAGCCTTGGTTGGCAGCTGGTTTAGGATCGAAGCTCCGACAGGCGGACAGTTAGAGCATTGCTTTGCTGATCCAGCAGCTTCTGCAGCTTGTCTTGTTCCAGATGTAGAGGTGTTACCTTTCCTCTGGGGTGAACTAGGCAGACCGAGAGAGGGATCATGCTGCATGGGCAACACATGGTTTCTTTATTTTAGCCCAGGCTTTGTCGCTGGCCTGCAGGAGACTCGCCTCACTGAGGAAGGGTCGCTCAGGGAAAACAATTACACCTTTTTTTGGGAAGGGAAGAGGGCAGGCAGACAAAAGGCAACATGGTGTGGGCTTTGCAGTGAAGAATTCGCTACTGGGAATGATTGATATCCCAGCTGGAGGTAATGAAAGATTATTATCACTGCGCTTGGCAACCTCTTGTGGATTTGCCACCATTCTCACTGCATATGCACCGACACTCGCTTCCTCTGATGATGTGAAGGATACTTTCTATGAGCAGCTAGACTCTGCGATCAAGGCAGTTCCAAAATCCGACTACATTTATATGCTCGGTGATTTCAATGCTCGTGTGGGCAAGGACTCGAGTTCATTGCCAGTGTGCCTTGGAAAATACAACATCGGTCGCATGAATGATAATGGGCAAAGGCTGCTGGAGCATTGCACTAGAAATGACCTATGTATTACAAACTCCTTTTTTAAAACAAAAGAGATGCATAAGGTCACATGGAAACATCCAAGATCCAGCTATTGGCATCAGCTGGACTTCATTATCACACGGAGACAACATCTGAACCATACATCATTAACTCGAAGTTACCACAGTGCTGACTGTGATACAGATCATTCTTTGGTTGTTGCAAGGGTTAGACTGAGACCAAAGAGAATCTACACAGCTAAACACAAGTCTAGCCCCAGGATTAATATTACTAACACTCACGATCCTGGAAAGTGCTTTGAATTTCAACAGCAACTTGAAGACGCTTTCAATGATACATCAGAAAATTGTATAGTAAATGATAAATGGAGTAAACTTAAGGAAACTATTTATAAAACAGCGGTAGGGGTTTACGGCACTGTGGATCATAAGAAGCAGGACTGGTTTGCGGCAAACAGTCAGATACTGCAGCCCTTGATTGATAAAAAGAAGATAGCTCTCTTAAGAAACAAGGAAAGACCAACGCGTAACACTCTGAGTGAACTGAAGCAAGCGAAGAAGGATGTACAAAAGGCTGCCAGGCAGTGTGCGAATGACTATTGGATCAAGTTATGTGAGTCCATTCAAATCGCAAGTGATAAGGGAAACATCAGAAGCATGTATGAAGGGATAAACAAAGCCTGTGGTCCAATGATCAAAAGAAGTGCACCGCTGAAAACCTTGACTGGAGAAATCATCACTGATAAGAAACAGCAGATGAATAGATGGGTCGAGCACTATTTAGAGCTTTACTCAAGTGAGACCAAGCTAGCGGATGATGCCCTCAACGCCATAGAGGCCCTGCCAACTCTTGACCACCTGGACACACTTCCCACTATAACAGAAGTTAAGTGTGCTATAAATGAGCTTGCATCTGGCAAGGCTCCAGGTAAGGATGGGATTCCAATAGAGGTGATCAGGAGTGGGCAAGACACACTTGCTCTACAGATCCACCAGCTAATAGAGCTATGCTGGCGAGAAGGACAAATCCCACAGGATTTCAAAGATTCAAACATCATAACGCTGTACAAGAACAAGGGAGATCGGAGCGACTGTAACAACTATAGGGGTATCTCACTTCTGTGTATTGTTGGGAAAGTATTTGCCAGAATTGTCCTGCACAGACTTCAAGGCCTGGGAGATCAAGTCTACCCCGAATCACAGTGCGGCTTCCGTCAGAACCGGTCTACCATTGATATCATATTCTCATTGCGACAGATGCAAGAAAAATACCGGGAACAAAATCAGCCACTGTTTATTGCCTTCATCGACCTCACAAAGGCATTCGATTTGGTCAGTCGTGAGGGTCTGTTCAAAGCACTAAAGAAGATTGGCTGCCCACCAACTCTTCTGTCCATTGTGGAATCGTTCCACACAGGCATGAAGGGTATAATCAAGTTTGATGGCTCAACTTCAGAAGAGTTTGAAATCAAGAGTGGAGTTAAGCAAGGTTGTGTACTATCCCCCACCCTCTTTGGGATATACTTTTCACTTCTACTGAAATATGCCTTTCGTGATCAGGATGACGGTATATACATTCACTCACTCTCAGATGGTGGCCTCTATAATGCTCAGAGATTGAAGGCCAAGACCAAAATTAGCAGGGTACTAATCAGAGAGTTGCTTTTTGCGGATGATGCTGCGATTACGACCCACTCTGAGGAAGAATTACAACATCTACTATCTGCATTCTCCAATGCTTGTTCTGAATTTGGTTTAACAATTAACAAAAAGAAGACACAGATTATGTCACAAGGTGCACATGGTGTACCATCAATCTTTATTGACGACGCCGAACTGGAGATAGTAGACCATTTTACATATCTAGGATCAGAGGTAAATAGCAAATTATCCCTCGATCGGGAAATCAACATCAGGATTGGCAAGGCAACAACAACAATGAACATGTTAGCAAAAAAGAGTCTGGGAGAACAGGAAGCTTACTGCCAAAACAAAAGTCCTCGTCTACCAAGCCTGTGTCCTTAGTACTCTTCTTTATGGCAGTGAAACCTGGACAACTTACTCACGCCAAGAGAAACGTTTAAACAGCTTTCATATGCGGTGTCTGCGAAGAATACTTGGTATTAAGTGGCAAGACAAAATCACAAATACTGAAGTATTGGAAAGATCAGGTTGTGTGACGGTGTATTCCATGCTCAGTCTTCGTAGACTTAGATGGATAGGACACGTTAGGAGGATGGATGATGGTAGAATACCAAAGGACATCTTTTTTGGTGAATTACAGACGGGTAGGAGATCTCAGGGTCGGCCTCTATTACGATACAAAGATGTGTGTAAGCGGGACATGATTGATACAGGCATTGATAATGCACATTGGGAGCACGTCGCCGCTGAACGTGTTGCATGGAGGGCAACTATCAGAAATGGAATAAAGACAAAGGAGAAAATGATTGCAGATAAAGCACACACAGAGCGTGAGAGACGTAAGATGGTGCAAAATGGTGGAAATGACCATGTTTTCACATGCACCTACTGTGGGCAAACATTTGCAGCAAGAATTGGCCTTACCAGCCACACTCGCCACCGCCATGGATCGTAGTTATTAAGCCTTTTTGAAGCACAATGTACCAAACTATCGTCTGTCAAGACGGAAAGGTGCCAATGACGTTTGAGATAAGTGACCATTATTATTGTTTTGTTTTGTTCTTTGGTGTGTGTATTTATTTGTTTTGTTTTGTTTATGGAGGCATGTAGTCTGTACTAAGGTAGTGTTCATACAGGTTGCGAATGTATGTATAATAATTAGTGGTGTCTTTGATTTCTTGTGGAAGATTGCTCCACAACTGAGCGGCAGAGTATGCTAAGCTTGTGTTATATAATTCTATCCTAGGTTTAGGGACATGAAGTATATTTAGTCGTTCGCTATGTCTTGCGTTATATTTAAACAATGGCCAAAGTTAGCTTGGAGCATATTGAAATAGAATTTTGTGTATTAGTTTAGCCTTATTAAAAAGTAGGCGTTTGTGGAATGGCAGTAACTGAAGACGTTTATGTAAGTTAGAATTGTCGGTGAGCTTTTCACCATTAATTAAACGCACTGCCCTTTTCTGGAGTGAATACAGGCGTTTTGTTATTGATTTGGAGAATCCACACCAGATTGTGGAACAATAATCAATATGTGTTTATATGTGGGGAGTATTGAATATCTTTCTTGTATTTTCGTCAAGGAAGTTTTTAATTTTGGCAAGTTGATATACTTTATTAGCCGTAGACATTCACAATTATGTGGCCACGTTATTAGAAGAAATAAACTGGAGAACTTGGTGACAACTAGCAAGATCGAGGAGAAGAGAACAGGAGAAGGCAGAGAAGTAAATACCTGGGTGACTTGGCCACGTTGTATGATCGAAACAAGAACACTGAGATGATTCATGACGCTGGTGATCGCGTGAAATGGTGAAACATGACCGCTCATGCTTATCGGTAAGGCACATTATGATGATGACGTCTGAATAGGCATAGACATGAAACTAAAAGAATGGTGAATAACTCGAAAGAAACAGTGGCAATAAAAATGAATTATTAAAAAAATAAACGACTAAAATGATAAAGACAAAAAGGTTGCCGTTGCAAGAAAGAATGATGACCAGAAATAGAATGAGAGGAACTGCAGTCAGGCTGTAAACAACAGCGAGTAAATCAACACAAGAGAGCAATGGAACTGGTCAGCTTTACAAGAACACAATCACAAGCGATGGAGTAAACGTTAGGGCTAGTTAGAGCCTTCATCGGCACACAAAACAGACACTGGTACAACAGTGTTTTTAAAATATAAAGTTATTTGGCTGATCCTGGATTCGAACCAGTCACCTTCATATGACGATCGCACTTTGCTGATGGGACACGTGTACTTCCAGTGATTAGGAAACCTTGATGGTTGTATTATTGTTCCACCACTTATTTCTCCCTTTATTACACATAGAAGCATAGACACCCCACCAACCTACTCCAAACCGCCAATCCTTAGCTATCGCATGCAGCTGTGTCCGTGTCCTCTCCATGTTATTAATGTCTGTGTCCACTTTTCTGACCTGTCCTGTCTTTCCCAGTTCATAATTGGTTCTAATATCCGGTTCTGAAAATGTCCCTCGGTGACAGGAAGAAAGTCTATGGTCCGAGTTCCTTGAAGCTTTAACCACATGTCTTCATTAGCCAGGACTATCATACAGATGAACCTACAACCATGGAATACGGACTGCATTCGTATTTAACCATTGAGATAGCACCATAGGTCTCATAATTTTATATTATAACCAGCATAGATCAAACAGCAAACATACAAACACATCGGACCGGTAATAGTCATCATCTTTGCAGCAAAAGTCCAACTCCTGGCCTTCACGAGAGGGAATTGTTTTAACTAACAGGAGAAGGCGGCGACGGTGAGTCTCTGGCGCCGAAAAATAACCAGTACGCTCCAGCTGTGTATGCACATGCATGCATGCATGCACGGACACGTGCGTACGCGCCTACACATCTAAACTCGAGTAAGACCTCAGTCATCTCTAGCAAAGGAAAAGTGCTGAAGACGGAGGTAACCAGCCAGGAGACGCACCACAGAAATCAGGATGTCACGTAATTACACCATGACATATGTCGACTACTGCTAAATTTTATGGTGCTCGCCCTAATATGGACCCCCAGGCAAGTGCAGGGCCGGGCCCTATGCCACGAAAGGGTCCAACCACAACTATCGGAGGTCCTTCTCAGATGTCCTGTCGAGCCAGTGGACTTGAGAAAAGAGCGTCTGGTCGTATCAAACAAAGACTGAAAATAATGCACTGGAATGCATCATCAGCACCAACACGAACATAGAACTAGAAAAACATCTTGGACCAAGAAATAGTAAGCGTATGTTGCTTGCAAGAAACTCACCTCAACGAAAATATAGCCTTCAAAATCAGAGGCTATTAGCGTTACCGATCTGACAGAAAGGACTGGTGAAAGCGTGGGATACTGACCTTTGTAAAAAAAAAATAATAATAATAATAATTTAACGTCACTGCTTCCCAAATTGATGTTTACGTGGAAGGGGCTGAGTATCAGACTCTTAAATTTAAAACAGGCAATACAGACCTACATCTGATCAATTACTACTGTCCAAGTGCCCCCCCCCCCCCCACAGGCACTGGACACACTACGATTAAAAGAAAACATGATTGTGTGTGGCGATTTCAACAGCCACTCGTAGAGCTGGGGCTATGATCACATGGACAAGAGAGGAGAGAGACTGGAAGACTGGCAGGATGAGAATAGACTCATCTTGATTAACAAGCCGTCAGACACACATACCTTCTACTCGAGATTATGGCACACCTGACCTGGCTTTTCATTCACCAGACCTGAAGTGGAACATTACACGAATTGTTGGAAAACAACTTGATGGCAGTGACCATCGGCCAGTCTTTCTAACTGTAGAAAATTATCTAGTAATTGAAAACAGCACCTTCTCGAGATGGAACTACAAGAAAGCAGACTGGGTAATGTACAAGCATCGCACCAGCATACTGGTTAGAAACCTTAAGAATGAGAAAGACACGAATAAAGTAGTTGAAGAGTTTGGGAAATACATTCTACAGGCAGCACGAGAAACAGTGCCAAGAGGGGCCCGTAAATAATATAAATCCTACTGGAGTAGTGAACTGGAACAGTTGCATAATTATGTGGAAGTGTGTAGAAAGCAAGCAGAGGCCAAACCCAACCAAGGGCACCACAATAAATACCAGCACGCAAAAGCCAAATTTCAAAGGGCCAAGCTGCAGGCTAGACAGTAAAGCTGACGTGAGAAAACAGAGTCACTGAACTTTGAAAGAGACACAGGGAAGTTATGAAAGCTCATAAAACAACTTAACGATGAGGGCACTCAAAACTCAAGAAGTATCCTTACTTGAGTCAGCACATGAAGAAACTCAAAAATTGCACTAAATAAAGACGGAAACATCTTAACCGGAAAGCAAGCAGCTGACAATTTTGCGGACTCATTCCCACAAGATAACAATATCGAAATTAGTCCAGAGAACAACAAGAGATTCTAGAGAAATGGCAACATACAGGACAGATAAAGGCCGAGTACAAATAGACGGACTCAAGAGCAAGAAAGTACTACTGCGTCACGGTGTTCTCCAGGGTGGAGTCTTGTCTCCAACACTTTTTCTAATCTTCATCGATGATCTTATTGCTAATCTACCGCGAGGAATTAAAGCGGCAATGTACGCTGATGACCTGCTTCTATGGAGCACAAATGAACATGCACCAGTGGCAACCAGATCGCCACAAAGAGCTGTAGACACATTTGTTGAATGGGCAAATAGATGGTGTGTCAGCATAAACAATGACAAGTGCAGCACCAACCTATTTACCCTCTCTCCAAAACAAAACTCAGGTATCATCCAGATAAATGGAACACCTCTAAGAGAAGGTAAAGAACCAACATACCTTGGAGGAACATTTGATGACAGGCTGACATGGAGAAAGCACATCAACAAAGCAGTAGCAAAAGCCAGAAGGAAAATAGCCATCCTGAGAAAGCTAAGTGGAACCACATGGGGAGACAGTGGGAAAATACTTAGCAAAGTTTATCAACAGAGCATACGGCCGCACCTGAAATACGG
Organism: Cepaea hortensis; assembly: GCA_963921405.1. Lineage (NCBI taxonomy): Eukaryota > Metazoa > Mollusca > Gastropoda > Stylommatophora > Helicidae > Cepaea > Cepaea hortensis. Next base: position 128,515,037 of record OY992877.1, read on the forward strand.
GTCAACTGCGTGGTGTTCAACATCAAAAACCACACTACAAGAGCTGCACAAGGTGCAACATCAAGCACTTAGAGTCACCACAGGAGGGATGAGATCAACCCTATCTGAAAATTGAGAAGATGGGAGGACACAGCACTGACAGAGCGCAGAGATACGAAAACGCTAATATAAGCAGAAAGGTTTCTCAGCTTGCCAGGCCAACCTATGAAGAACAGATTTGAAAACGTAACGATGGGGCGGTTGAAAAGAAGTAGTTATATCCACCAGGCCAAATGACTCTGCAGAGAAACCACCGATCTGCCCACAGTTGGTATCCCCCTGACAACTATTCCAGCGCGAACTCCATGGTAAGATGAGCATAGACTATAATATGTCCAGAAATGAATACCGTCATACACGATCAATTATTTTGAAAACTGTCTGATGCATCGTTATGAAATTTTTCCTGCCGTCTTATATTTACCCCCACCCTATTAATATGTCTTTGATAGGTCCAAAAGCAACTTAAATCATCGAAAGCGGCGACATTTCTTTGATGTGTTGGGGAAAATGTAATGAATTCACGCTAACAAACTAGTCTTACAGTAAACCACGTTATTTCTTGTAAGGACATAAGTACAAGGCGTAGCCAGATTCGTATGGGAGTGGGTGCAATAAAACAAAAAAGTAGATTAAAAGTCGACAGGGTCGACTGCATTGCACCGGATTTTTATCACATATGGCCCAGTCTCTTTCCGCAGGGCGGAAAGCGTCGCACAAAGCACGAACTCCGTAGCTTCAGCGACGACCCTCGGAAGTCTCCGAAAAAATGCACTCGTGAAATGAAGGAATCGAACATACAACCTTCGGAGCCCGAGTCAGACGGCTTGACCACTTCACTACGGAGACTCCCGAGAGGAGTGCAATGTGTAATATTAGTAAAGACAGAGAATTTACAGAGGTATGGGGTAAATAATGTGTAAATTGACAGGAAAGTAGAAGGAATATATTTCTTACCTTATTTTTCATCTCCTTCTTGTTTCTTCAGCTGCTAGTTAATAATTATACACAAGTATTCATGTTACTAGGATGCATTTAGCTTTTTATAGTGAGTTCGTGAAAGCTTCGAAATAGCTGCGCGTTAATGTGCGTATGGAGTGACCAGAAATGATACCGCAATTTAGTCATCATGTGTCCATTTTTAAGGATCTGTTCAGCTGTCTGTGTAGTTTGTTCACACGTACACATTGGTGACAGACATGCTTTGAGTCTTCGTGAAAGATTGTCTACTCTGCTGTTTACTGTTCAGAGACGGAACATGATTACCTGTTTTGCACTATGAAAATAGTTGTCAGTGTCTCTGTGGTGGGCTTTCTTCTTAACGACCAAGATGCTGGTCCTCTTTTCATTGTAGTTTATAGCTTGATTCGTATGCACGTGTGTTGTCCCCTAATTTGACAGCGTGTTTGCTCTCACGTTTCTTGTTATGCCACAATATGTCAGTTTCCACCGCAATATTACTCTTCTGTTGGTATTCAATGCGCTTAGTGTCTGTGTTTTTTATTTATTTTCAATACCAGTTGTTTGTCACCGCTGAGGGCTTGCGGAATTGAAAATGCATCACTGTGAAATACAAACTGTTGCCATTGACATTGTGCTGATGCTGTAATGTTTAGGGCCTTCAATTCGTCTGAATGGTTGGAGCAAAATATCCCAGTAAGCGTGCACGCGGATTAAGGTCTGCGATCTGCTCTGACCTTAATCTGTATCGGACGATTCCAGTAGGTTGATGACTGCTCTCGGTTGCATAAAACTCAATCCATCCTTTCTCCAATAGTCCTCTTCCTCTTTCAACACATGGTCCTCACATTTTCCCAGTAACTTTTATCAATATTTAATAGCGCGGACTGGATTAGTATCTTGTCAGACAATTTGAATATAGTATTGTCAGCTGCCACCTGTCCTTTAATTTTAGCCCACACAAGTTCTGTAGGGTTACAATGAGAGTGGTACGGCGGAAGTCTCAAGCAACCATGACGATGCTCTTCTATCAACTTGTCGATTTGATATTTCTTGCTTTTTTTTGGCGTCTGTTTTACAAGGGACAACAATTCTAGCTAGAAATACCTTTCTGGAAATGGAATGTTTTCCATTTGGAGCCATATCTTTATTGCTCTCTTTGTGCTCGATGCTGTAGGTATTTTGTCTTCTTGGACAACAACATTGATATCATGTATTGTCCATAATTGGACACGACGGTCTATCTAGGGATGGAATCACAGTATTCTCGAGCCAATCTCTAAATACATTACCATTCACCTTATTATGATAATCCTTATTGTATGTATGCTTTGATACGAACACAAGCCCAGCATTCTGTTGTAAGCCATTATGCGTATTACAAAGGTGTCCTATACTACTGGGCACATATCGCTTTATCTGTCCATCTACTGATTGCCATTCCTTATCACTTGTGTGGTGCGCATTGATCCACATTTCATCAAAATACACTATGCCATAATTTTCTTTGCGCATTTCCCTTATTTCACGTAAGTATCTGCTTCTCATGGCTCCTAAATGAGGTTGCTCGCAAAGAATATTTCTACCTCCCTTGTACTTTCTAAAAGTGAAGATAATGTCCTTATAATTTTCCACAAAGTTGTTTGGATAGCTCTATGTTATTGTTCTTTCTCAACCAAACCCTAAGCTTTCTTACAGTCACTGTTTCTTTGGCATCCAGCATTTTTATAATGCTGGATAATCCTGGATATAAAATCCAAAATTTGTATAATTTTAGGAGTCTCCGTGGCGAAGCGGTCAAGCCTTTTGACTCGGGCTCCTAAGGTTGTGGGTTTGATTCCGGGCTGCATCCTTCGGTTCACGAGTTAAATTTTTCGGAGACTTCTGTGGGTCGTCGCTAAAGCTGCGGAGTTCGTGCTTTGTGCGATGCTTTCCGCGCTGCGGAAAGAGACCGAGCCATATGGGATAGAACCCGGTGCAATGAAGTCGACACTGTCGACTTTTAAGCGACTTTTTAAAGCATTTTTATAATAGCTCGCCTTATGACATCTTTGTCAAAGCTGTCTACAATAACCTTTCTACCTACTGTTTGGTTATTGCGTGGTGGTTTAATTCCAGATTCTTGTACCCATCGACGAAATGACCGTTTACTCAAACCCAATGCATGCACTGTTCTTTTTTCGGAATTTGTAATAGTATAAAACAGTTTCCTGCGATCAGCTTCTATACAAAAATATGTGTACAACTTCATAGCGATGCTTTGAAGTGTATACACAATTTCGCATTCAATCCCAATAAAAAATATTCACACATTTCAATGTTAACTATAAGTGGTAAGATTTTAAAACATAATAATAATAATAATCAGGTTTCATGAAATAACCCACAGTTTGACGACACCTCTGAACTGTCCCAGTTTAAACTGCGCGGGGTTCTTGGCATAAGGCCAATCCCGTAAAAAACGTTAAATATTTCAACATTGAACGCTGATTGTCTGGCTACGCTGTAATACAATTAAAATTATGAACTTCATCTCTGAACCGTAAATTACATACCTCATATAAAGAAACTTTGAAATCTGCTGTAAAATCTCCAGAACAAAAATTGTTTTGTTGGATGGACATAATGATAAGGTTATATGCTAAATCTCATCATTTTCCTTCAGTTGGTTACTGAGATATGGAATTTTATATTGGGGCAGACAAAAATAAACACACTATATCACTGCAAATCCAGACAAAAGTGAGAGGGATATTTGACAAGGAAGAACAGAACAGTGTACGGCGCAGAACAGCCACTCTCAGCTTTCTTGATGAAGAATATCCACAGGACCTCTGGATCTGAGTCTACACAGATGGGTCAGCACAAAATGCTGTTCGAAATGGAGGAGCGGGAGTGTACATAGAATACCCAAATAATGCTAAGGACACGGCCAGAGTACCAACAGGAAAGTACTGTCATAACTATGATGCTGAAATTGGGGCAATCAAGATAGCAACAGCGAAATTACTAAATACCAGCAATGGTACACAACCTCTGGTGCTATTTGCCAGCATGCTGTTGCGTCCTCAAACATGACGTAAAACTATATGCAACAAAAACATGTTGGAACTAAAGAATGTCGGCTCAACTTGAACAACAGAAACAATGATCAAACCTGTGAACTGTGACATACTGAATCCGGACCCATGGCTGACAAATGTTCAATGCCGTTTTATTGAGCATCTATTTACAAAGTCAAATTACTATATCTGCCGTTGACTCCTTCCAGAGTGCCTGTCCTTGCCAGGTCAGCATCCGAAAATATAGGAGCTCAAAATACTGAGATACGTTAATGACCTGTACAACTAATTGCCAGTGTCTTGCTTCAGATATCACGGAGTATCACCTTGAGTGTGACCAGTCTGTCCTTTCGTGTTTCTCTTCTTGTCTACGTCGTGTCCTCGATTCCTTAACATTCAGGATACTAAGCTCTTGTATCAATGTTTCTTATCGGTCCATCCCTGGATTCATACTAGTTATTAGCTCCAAGCCACTCCAGTTTATGCCACGATATTTAAAACATGACTCCTCTTTCCATGTCCTTTCCCAGTCTGTTTGTTGTCAAACAACGTCACTCTCTTGTTCACGTTGGTGCGCATTCTTGCCTGTGCGTGTGTTTACCTATCGGTTTTTCCCGATAGTGTCTATCCATCACCATCATGCCTGCATGCTATGTGGCAGTATGCCCCCCTCCCTTTAAAAAAAATTATGTAATCATTTTTCTTTATCATTTCGAATTTCAACGGACAGATAATAATGCAGACATGGTGATATACTAGTACGAAACCATGGTTCCCTATAACTCATCCACAAAACAAAACAAAAATTATTATATGACGGGCACGCCCAACTATCTACAATTCCGCGGTAGACGTCGCGTAGCCAGCCCATGGGGAGGCTGTGCTAACTAATTCAACAAATTAGTCCCTCATTTGTCCAAAGACAAGCGTCCTCTCTAGAACCCCTACCTGGAGTAGGGGACGTGGTTGAATCAAAGGCACCAATGAATCCAGACTAGCTACCGCACCATCCACCATCTTTTCACTGTCACGTTTCTATATCAATTGCGAGGAGATGATTACTGCTGATGAGACGTAGACGTAGTTATCGTTTCCATTTCCCACACACAGCGACTTATCCCAACCTCGTTGTCTAACTATGCGGGAATGCTCATAGTGGACTGGACTTATTCTATCCGTGATAACCGCATATTATTCTGTATGTATTTATCGATCACGACAACATAATTCTACAATTATTCTGTATACAATATTTAACCGCAATATCATAACGCAATACTGTAACATGTTTAACTAATTATCATATTCAAGAACAACATTATCCATAAATTACAAGTTCATCACAAAGAAGATTAAGTTTTATCACACAGTGTCCTAATCACCGTTAGTAAGTGAAATATGTCTTTTGCGTGTGAAATATCCTCATTATACATTTCTAAGAACGTCTACACACATAATACCAATTAAACACGATACTGTTTATAATACTTCACACAACGGTTACGGTACTCCAACAACTGTTGGTCCCAACGCATAAACAAGGATCTGTATCCCGTCCAAATCAATGTCATCATCATGCCGGAAAACGACTCTGCAATGAACAATATTTAAAAAATATGTACCAATCGCAATTACAATATGAACAATATCAAATTTGTTGACTGTCGGAATAATTGTGTACTAATTATAGTGTGCATGTAACATATTTAATCGGCCTAACTAACCTACGAACGAATACCAATAAACATTAAGAACAAAAGAACAATTGTGTATATGACCTAAAGACCTAAAGTCGACTAAGAAGATCTCCCAAGTTATTATCCTTTCCAGGAATATGACAGATATCAAACTCATAGTCTTGCAACAGAAGTGACCATCTATGAATTCTAGAGTTCTTAGGATGACCAGATTTAAAGATTTGCGATTGTTTATTATCCGAGAGAACCAGAAATTTCCTCCCAAGGAGGTATCTTGAGAATGTCTCAATACTCTCAGTTAAAGATAAAGCTTCAAGTTCAGTGATAGCATGATTTCTTTGTGTATCTGATAGCTTCTTACTGAAATAGAGAATAGGATGTAACTTTCCGTCATGTAATTGAAGTAACACCGCTGAAATTGCATGAAAACTCGCGTCTGTTTATAAGACGAAATCTTTCGAAATATCAGGCAGTTTCAGAATATGATATGTACTAAACAGAGTTTTGATCTGCTGTAAAAGTTTGTCATGATCATTTGTCCAGACTGTTTTCGTAGGCTGACCTTTCTTTAGAAGTTCAGAAAATGTTGCTGTCATATCAGCAAAATTAGGAATAACTTTCTGATAGTAATTAACCAGACCTAACAGACTCCGTCGCCCTGCTACTGAGTGAGTGCGTGGCGCGACACTGTGAGCTGTGAGTTTCGTGTGAAATGCTTTTGAATCTGCCCGAGTTTTTTGGAACGTGACTGCATGTTCGGAGCGATGGCAACTGGCTATGTCCCAGAGTTGACCGGTTTTTGCCTTATGAAAAATACGTGGCTGCTGGGCTTCTGGTTGACTGCCACTGCCATCGACGATGAACTGTATTTTCGTGGACTGTGTGGGTGAACATCTAGGAAACATCCAGATGGGAAAATGACTGCCAATTCCATCAGAGATAAACTGGATGTTTCGTGGGGGACTATTGTGTTGACATTCTGGCGGCGCATTACGCACAGTGTATCTGTGCCGGCTGTTGTTTGTCGAGACTCCTGCCTTTTCCACTTTTCACATTGGGCAGTGGGGAGCGTTTTATGTGATATTCACTGGCACAGCAACGGGGCATAATGGGGACGACCCGTTGCTGTGAAGTTGGAACCGTGACTAACTAACTAACCTAACAGACTTCTCAGTTCTTTTTTTAGACGTTGGAGGTGTGATGTTGAGAATTTTGGTAACTACCTGTGGATCTGTATTACGAAACCCATCAGAAATTCTATGACCAAGAAATTGAATTTCAGTGAACCCTATTTCTATTTTGCTCGGCTTTGCTTTAAGACCGTGCTGTTGTATTCTTTGAAATACATGTTTTAGAATTTTAACATGTGTGTCTATGTCTGCAGTATGGATACATATATCATCCATATAAGTAGCAACATTGGAAATACCATGTAGTAATCTCCTCATCATGCGCATAAATGTGCTTGGTGCATTTTGTAGACCGAATGGGAGATATGCCCATTCATATAGACCTAATGGAGTGCTAAAAGCTGTGATATGCATGGAATCATCATCCATAGAGATTTGCCAATATCCCTTGGTAAGATCAATTTTTGAAAAGAGTTTAGAGTTTGCCATGCCCTCGATTAATTCATCAATATTAGGCATTGGTTCTGCATCAAGTAGTGTTAATGCGTTTACTTTTCTGTAATCGACGCACAGACGCAATGAACCATCTTTCTTTTTCACTATCACTACCGGAGAACAGTAGTCTGAAATGGACTTTCTAATGATACCACTTTGATCTAGTTCTGATATTTCTGCTGTAACTTTCTCTAGATAATGTATCGGAATAGAATATGGTTACACTTTTACTGGAATATCCGAAAGCAATGTGATTTTGTGTTTGATAAGCGATGTTTGTCCTTGCTTATCAGAAAAAAATTGTACTAAACTCTTTTATCGCTGAAACAAGTTTCTCTTTATCTTGTATTGACAGGTTTTGATGTATTTGTATAGACTGCCAACTGTTATCACTATTAACTGTTGGAGTTGGTATTTGTTGTGTAATAGTGACTTCTTGTTGTTCGTTAATCACCCAACATGCTGCTGCTATTTTATATGGTATTTGTTGTATCACCTGTGATGTGTCAGTGTAACGTGCGATGTACGGTTTTAACATATTAATGTGGAAAATTTTATGTTTAGCTTTGACATCAATACAATAATCGACATCACTGACTTTTCTGATCACTCTAAATGGACCCTGCCATGAGGTGACAAGACAATCACGAGGGTCGGGTAGTAACAACCAAACTTCGTCTTCTTCTTTCAAGACTATTATCTTGGCGTTTCTGTTGTCATACTGTCTGTATTTTCCCCCAGCCATTTCGAGTGCTGATTTCGCAATTTGACAAGCCATTATGATTTTGTCTCTCAATTGAGTAACCATTTCATAGGCTTCACTTTTCGGGTGGTCATATGTTTTGTTTGTTAACATGTCATTGTATAACATCAATGGACCACGAGGATTGGCACCGTATACAAGCTCGAATGGAGAATAACCCGTACTTGATTGTGGTACCTCACGGTACGCAAACAGTACTGCAGGCAACAGAATATCCCAATCCTTAGTTCGCTCAGCTGCGACTTTTGCTAGGGTTCGTTTAAGGACCCCTTTATAATTTTCATTGACACCATTTGTCATTGGGTGCCAAGGTGAACTAAAGACTTGCGGAATACCTAGTATTTTCATTGCCGCTTGAGTAGCCGCAGATATGAACTGACTACCTCTATCAGACAAAATACACAATGGAAATCCTATCCTGCTGAAAATTAATAATAATGAATCTAGGATGGATCTACTGGTGATGTATTTGAATGGAATAGCCTCTCGCCAACGAGTACAGAGATCAATCATGGTTAAGATGAATCTATTACCATGATCAGTATTAGTATTTAGTGGACCCACAATATCCACAGCAATCTTCTGAAATGGGCGTGATCCCAGATCAGTTTTCTGAATATGAGCTTTGGGATGTTTGCCTTTTTGTGTGGTTCTTTGGTACAATGTACATGACCGAACATGTGCGGTAATATCTTTGATATAACCAGGCCAATAAAATTGTGCCAACTTTCTTTAAGTGGTCTTAATACTTCCCATATGACCCGCAAATGGCGAATCATGTGCAAGCTTCAGTGCTTCACTGCAATACTTGGTAGGTAATACTGTTTGTAATAGCAGTGTTGGACCTTTGTTGTACTGTCTATATAGAATATTATTGTCCAAAACAAGTTGCCAATTACCATGTTTAGCTTGTTTAGACGGTTCTTGTATGTTTTTGAAACAAGTCTGTAGTGTAGGATCTTGTTTTTGTTCATTCGCTAAGTCAGCTGTCAATTTGATACTGTTTGATAGCGTATTGTTATTGACAGTCTGAGAAGATTGTTCTTTCTGTCGCTGCTCTTGAGCTCCGGTGACCGCATTCGTTTGATTGTGGTCAATCTCCCATTGAATTGCCTCTTCGTGAGTGTAATCATTTGCAATGGATACATTCCCAATAAGTAGACCGGCACAAGGATTAGAAAGTACAGCTTCATTTACTGTGCCTTCAAAGTAAAGAGATTTTATCGTAATAGTGGCAATTTTATACCTTTCTACCGTGTCTCCAAAAGTTCTGCAGGCAACAGTTTTACCAGTGTAATCTTCTTCTTTTATTAACTTTTGGTCGACTCCAATAATTGAAGCCCCTGAATCACGAATGCACGTAGTAGGTTCCCCATTCACCCATGCTTCGTGAACTTTAAGTGTGCCATTTTTAATATTTGCAGCATTGGCTTCATGAATGGTTTCTAGACATTCGTCAATAGGGATGTCTTTTTCAGTCTTGTCTGTTTTGTCACTATAATGGTGTATGATAGATGCATGTGTTTCTTCTATGTCATCAGAATCGCTACTGGAGAATACATACCTAGTACTTGTTTCTTTCCACGTATTTCTCATCGCGCATGACTAACGGGTGTGCCTGTAAGCCCGACAAGAAAAACATTTAACACTCCTCTTGTAGGAGTCATACTTACTTCTTTTCTTTGTCGTGATGTCTCTTAAATATGCAGGATATCCAGGATGTTGATCACACATTTCCAAAGACCCGTGTGACAATCTACAATGTTGACATCGAGTGAAGTGTCCCTTTCTCGGTCTGTCGGTATCTCTATTCGAGTTCTGATATGGACCTCTACTTCTATTGGAGAATTTCTTAAACTTACCATTACCTTTGTTATTCTGGATTCTGGCACTAGCTCCTATAACAAGTTCTGGTTGTGCACAGTCAGCAAATATGTCACGGTGTGCATTATAAACAGATTCTCCACGTGATGCCATCTCACTAAGAGACTTACATTTATTCTCTATAAGGAATACCGACATAGCTTCCGGTATAGAAGAAAGAAGTTTGTCTCTCAGAACAAGGTCACGTAATTTATCAAAATCAGACCCTACGTCTGCCGACCTTAACCACTTATCAAAGTAAGAAGACGTTTCAGACACATAGTCAAAGAACGTTTGGTTAGATTTCGGAGTAAGAGTTTTAAATTTTGTACGCAAACCAGCTACTTCAAGACTGAAGTGCACAAGAACCCTATCTCGCATGTATTTGTAATTAGTTCGCAAGTTTTCAGTTGTCAACTCAATTACCTCTAAAGATTCCAACGCAAGACGACGGTGGAATAATATTGGTAAGTCTTGATCTGGAATCTTGTAGAATTTTGCTAGAACTTCGAAGTTAGTCATCCAGGAACTAACAGAATCACCTTGTTGGAAATTACAAATCAGTCCTTGGTATTTCTTAGCTGGATCATTATGTTTTGCTTGTATTCTTTCTCGTTCGATCTCAGCTTCACGATCCATTTCCAATGTCTTAACTCTCAAATTACCTTCAAGTTCCTTGTCCTTCCAAAGTGCTTCAGCAGCAAGTTTCTCCCTCTCAAATGCTAGTTGCCTTTCTTTCATTTCTGTCTTCGCCGCTATTCTCTCCCGTTCCAATGCTAATTCTTTATCTTTTGCCGCCATTCTCTCTCGTTCTTAAGCTAATTCTCTATCCTTTATCGCCATCTCCTTTTCTTTTAATTCCTTCTGAAATGCAAGCTCCTTTTCCTTGCTTTCTTTCACCGCAGCCAACCTTTCTTGTTTTTCTTCTCTTTCACGTGCTGCTTGAAGTTCTTTTGCTTCCTTCTCTGCAGCTAATCTTTCTTGTCTTTCTTCTCTTTCACGTGCCTGGAATTCTTTCAATTCCTGCTACGCCCACGTCCTTAACTCGAGACCAGTCAAACCAGACTTCTCACCCATCGTCATGAAATCTTGAAGTGTCGACGTGTTGTCCAATTGATCTAAAATTATGTCGCTAAAATAGCAGATATGAGACACACAACGGATATAACGTGTAGGCAGACAGTAATAATCGTATCAAAATATCTACGCAAATTGAACGAGAAGTCAACTCCAAATTAATAATATAGAAGAGTAGAAAACGACGCGAGAAGAATAGCAACTCGGCGCGAATAAACACGTCCTAACGAAATGTAAACACTATTAAAATAGTAACAAAAATATATTCCGTATAAATATTCTACTGACACAACAACAATGACGTTGTTACGATAAGAAACTACGAAGTGTCACACAGACAAATAAGCACATAATAAAAATTAATAATGATATATAGAAACTGTGCGCACACGACCTAGTGACATCCAACGAACGCTTAAGACGTAAAACCGGATAACGAACGTAGAAAATAACTCTATAAATACGACATAAAAAGATAGGTACAGAACGTAAATACACAACCGTTACACTACAACACTGTACCGACGAACGCGAGGTCGTTAAAAAAGTAAATTCATAACAATCTGACAATCGTCAGTGTATAACGTACTCTAGTGTCGTATCGATATTGATATATATATACGGCACGAGACTAGCCCACCAACCACCCACTAAAAGGCCATCGCAAATAAAAAAAAACATTGTTCATACACACTATATTCAGACAACAATTAAACTGAACAATCACAAATTATACTGGCCTGATCTAAGTTGATCAATGTTGCTACCAGAAGGCAGTAGTACAGTATAAAATCTATGTCCAAACTATTGTACTGTCCTGTGGTGATGACTCCTGATGTCCGTGATCCTAGTAAGTGTCGATGCGAGCGTAACGAAAAATGAGTCCATGTATAATCTGCGTGATGACGAATCCAGTCCAAACGAGTGGTGAAATGTCTGTACGTCCTGTGGTGATGTCCTGAATAAACGTGTGGGTGCTGAAGGTCCATCTTGTGGGAAGAGTGGAAGAGTGGATGTGGGAGGTAAAAGCCATCGTGTTAAGTCCAAGTCGATATGAGTCTCTAATTCTACGTAAAAATGTCCTGAATAATAATATGTCCTTTAGGTCCTTCTTATACTGGTGGCAGAGCAACGACCAAAGTATAATCCATCACGAAAACTATGCACATACTCTCTTTCAAAATAATAATAGACTGGGGCTGTGACAATATTCAGCTTAATTTTGTGGCTAGTGGCGGGAGCAGTTGTTAGTCATCTAGAAAGCCCGAGACGAGCCACCCACGTCCCAGCATGCTGTTGCGTCCTCAAACAGGACGTAAAACTATATGCAACAAAAACATGTTGGAACTGAAGAATGACGGCTCAACTTGAACAACAGGAACAATGATCAAATCTGTGAACTGTGACATACTGAATCCGGACCCATGGCTGACAAAAGTTCAATGCCGTTTTATTGAGCATCTATTTACAAAGTCAAATTACTATATCTGCCGTTGACTCCTTCCTGGTCCTTACCAGGTCAGCATCCGAAAATATAGAAGCTCAAAATACTGAGATAAGTTAATAATGACCTGTATAACTAATGGCCAGTGTCTTGCTTCAGATATCACGGAGTATCACCTTGAGTGTGAACTATCTGTCCTTTCGTTGTTTCTCTTCTTGTCTAGGTCGTGTCCTCGATTCCTTCACATTCAGGATACTAAGCTCTTGTATCAATGTTTCTTATCGGTCCATCCCTGGATTCATATTGTTATTAGCTCCAAGCCACTCCAGTTTATGCCACGATATTTAAAACACGACTCCTCTTTCTATGTCCTTTCCCAGTCTGTTTGTTTTCAAACAACGTCACTCTCTTGTTCACGTTGGTGCGCATTCTTGCCTGTGCGTGTGTTTACCTATCGGTTTTTCCCGATCTTGTCTATCCATCATCATCATGTCTGCATGCTATGTGGCACTATTGACAGATGCAAAATCAGTACTCGGTGCGCTCCTGTTTGGAAAATTGCCAGTACTAAGGATACTACTTTCTGAACTCAGCAGTTAGCATAAGGTAACTATGCAGTGGATACCATCCCACTGTGGATTACCCGGAAACGACAGAGCTGATCGATTGGCTAAGGAAGCAGCAAAAAAAGAACAGCCTGATATGTCCGTTACATACGACCAAAAGAAAAGAGTCAGTCAGAAAAATCAGTCAGAAAGCCACTAAAACATGCTTGTCAAAGAGCTGCAAGTGACCTAATAGAGAAGATAGAGGTAGAACTATGGAAATAGACCTAGACAGGATCAGGAGAACATAGCTATCTAGGAAATAGAGACAGAAGGGACAGAAGCACGAGTGAGAACTATAAATAGTTCTCCGACTGGACACACTCGTGTACAAACAGGGGACACTGTAAGACGTGAGCTGGAGTTGCCCACAACAGAGTGGGGAAACCCGCATCACGAGAAGTGTCAACAAAACACCAGTAACTTTAAACAGTTGACCAGTTACTAACTGCGTGCTGGAACTCCGAGCACGCAAACTAGCTGATGCACGAAGAGTCAACTGCTCGTGGCTGGACACGCCACGAAGATCGCCAGACCGCGACTCGACAGCGTAGAAGACAGACCGAAGTGGTCGCTGTGAATACTTTGTTGCTTACAAAGGTCAATAGCAATAGTTGTGACTTAGACTTAGCTTCGATAGATATTACCATCGATATCACCTTTCATATAACATCATCACGATATACCATGATGTGTATTACCTATGTGGTTATCCGCTCGCAGAGCTACTGTATAACTAGCAAATAAAACTGTATTATATTTATATTCTTTTGTACGTTCTCATTTCATGTGGTACAAAAGAGGAATCCTTGTATGCCTGTCAAAGTTAAGTTGTTGACACTGCTCATGACTACCACATTATGGACAGACCAGAACAAGTCACTATTCTGCACCTCAGAACAGGACACAATAGTCTACGCAACCACATGTATACAAAATTCAAGATTGGTGAATCAGCCATGTGCACAAGTGGATTCACATCGCAGACAGCAGAGCACATACTGCAAGACTGCCCAAAATATAACACATCTAGGCAAACCTTCTGGCCTAGAGAGATGACAGTGGAAGATATACTCGATGGACCGCTGTGTGAACTAAAAAAAGACAGTTAAATTCATACAAGAGACAACATTGTAAGACATATTTCAAGCGAACGAAAGAAGAAGAACACAAAACAGAGTTATCATGGTATCATGGGCTAGAAGTTATATACCAGCCAATCACAGATCAAATAACAAACAGGCCATAATTCTCAGTCTAACATATCACCAATATTTAACAATAATATAAGAATGATAGATGAGTGGGTTGGTTGGTTGATTGGTTGGTTGGTTGGCTGGCTGGCTGGCTGGCTGGCTAGCTGGTTGCCTGGTTCATTGGCTGGCTACCTGGCTGATTTGTTGATTGGCTTAGGTTGGTTGTTTGATTGGTTGGTTGGTTAGCGAGCTGCTGTCACAAGGAGCTAATTTAATATGTGCATCATAAACCGAAATCGGATACAGTAGTGTAGTGTAGCGTAGTGTAGTGTAGTGTAGTGTAGTGTAGTGTAGTGTAGTGTAGTGTAGTGTAGTGTAGTGTAGTGTAGTGTGCAATGTAACAACATATCTTGCTTCATTCACGTTATGTAGAAACCGTAACTTTGTGAATGAAGTTACGCTTAATCAGGCAAAAAATACTTGACATCAGCCGGAAATGTTGGAATAAAAAGGTTTCTTTTTTCCTCTCTGTAGCCTCGGTTTCCTGGCCCACATGTCGATTCCTGCAAATTTGATTACTTAAGGTCAGTCCTGGTGCTTAGGAGATTAATGCATGCGCAATGCAATCAAATCTCGTATCCATGCTGATTGCTGATGACTGATCGCAAGATAGGGCTGACTCCTTGTTTTACTGCTCCTCCGCTTTGTTAGTAGAAGCGGGGACGACCAGACGCTGCCATCTGTCCAGAAATTTGCCAGGCAGCGCTGTGGACAGAAGGAATTAAAGGGGGAAAAAAATGACTTGAAGATGCCGACTGGCTTGATGGGAATATACTACACCCACCCGTTTCCCCTAGAGAGCGTAACAAAAATAACACCAACGGAACAATGGGGCGAAGAGGGAAACATTGATTATTATTTGATAATGTTAACATTTGTTAACTGAGCTGCTGATGAAAATGTCGCGCAGACATCTTTGAACACGCGCTCAAACGCCATGTCGCTTACGTTAACATTTGTGTAGCATTAGAGTTATGAGTTTAGAGTCGTGAACTAATTATTTTTTTCATGAAATTTGATTACTGCCTTAAGCTCTTCAAAAGTATGTAAACTTTAGTTAATATTGGATACTGTTCCCCCTTTTCTTTCTTTCTGTGGTGTCTGTTGTGCTTTGAAAGCCATATAAACAACACATTTAGTATATTTTAAATCGAAAACAATCTTATTCAAGCAACGCCAAATAGCTTCCAGAATGTGCACATATAAATAGTTACCACTTCAAGCAGCTTATTCCAACAATAACGAACACAAGTCCCGAAGCAGGGCCATGTCTTGATCTAGAACCATCACATTTTCTAGACCTGGATTCACCGGGGTTTAGGTAGCCAGTCGTTCCCTCTCTTAGCGGACTACGAAGGCAGGTGTCGAAACCTCGTCTTACCACTCTCATGACATCAGCAGCTCAACCCCCTAGCGATTACATTAAAGCACCTCCTTCAAGCAACGGATATTTGACTAGAAGTTTCGAAGTATATATGAAAATAATCAACCAAACAATACAATGCTTCGGGATTTTATTTTTTGAAGTCATGGCTCGGTACGTCTTTTCTTGCCGTCACATGGCTATTTGTAAGCTGCACTTATTGTTTCATTAAGAAGTTATTTCTTTTGCATTTTGTTAATAAAAGTAATACAATATACATTTTATTGCAACGTGGCGCCGAAAATCTGTTTTTCGTACAACAATATAAATTAATATGTCTGAAAATAAATATATTTGTAATGATTTATAGTAAACAAATGTATTATACTCTACAGTAAAGTACAGATAAATTAATTTACTTTTAGTTTAGACGTGCTTCTGGATTGAGAATTTCAGAAGCTTTATAAAAAGCCTTCGGACTACAACACATTCGATAGCTTGGCTTATGGACTGGACGATCTTCATGTGCCCACTCCTAGTGCAAACCCTTCATAGGCTCACTCACCTCACTCATCCCCTTCCCCATTATTCAACATGGCCCTTTATAAGAATCTGGTATTTATCTACCCGCTATCAAACGTACATTATTCTGGTGATTATCTGCCCTCTATCAAATGTACACTAATCTGTACAAGGAATCGGGGCATTAGTGATGTATCCTGAGTGTGATAGATTTAAGTTTATTGTGCCATGAGATTTGTGATTACTTTCCCCTGTCTAACCTATTATGTAGTATTTATGTCTTTCCTGCTATAGCCTTTATCGACCTGTAAACTCAAACGCGGGTCATTTCTGTTTGTTTTACGGTGTTAAGACATTTGTATTGCTTGTGGTTATAACATTTCAGTTTTCTAAGTACTCTTGTTTTCAAATTTCTTTTTTTTTTTTTCAACCTCTTGGTAGAGACTGGTCGAAACGGTCGCTTGCACAAGTATGTCATTTTTCTGTCGAACTTGCCAGTCACATTTTGTGTCCATTCATTTTTTTTTATAAATGGGAAACTTGATATTTTTTAGCACTCACTCGCTTTGAACTCAAGTGTAGTCCATACACACTATTTCCAGAAGTGATTGACTGAAATTTGCGTGTGGATTAGCTTTCCCTATTAACAGTGTCTCTCGCCATAAGGCGAACCCACTCCGACTTCAGAGCTGCTTGTAATTTACGTCAGGTCAACATTTTAGTCCAACTGTCCGGTGTAGGGGTTGAACCCCTAACTTTGGCATCTGCACACCGGATGTTTAAGAGCAGGCGTTCTTATCCATTTGGTCATTCTGACCTACACTTTATATTATAAATGGGTACCTTATTTGAGATTATGAATGAGATCGGACATGATATTATGAATGGATACCAGACGTGATATTGTGAATGGGTACCAGACGTGATATTGTGAATGGGTACCAGGCTTGATTTTATGAATGAGTACCGAAACGGCCATTGTAATACTGGATTGATTACCCCGTGTATGCCGCTAAGTCATAAATGAAAAAAACAAAACAATATTGGAAGGCAAACCCTGCTTGTGGAATGTGGTTATATAGACTAATGAAAGGGAAACTGTAAGTAAAGGATCTATGTCTCACGCGGTGTGACTTTCTGGGTATATGGCCACATACTCATGTTTTATAGCAATCGACATTTCATGGATGGTGTGGTCAACATCACACTGTGAGACTTACTGGGTATATGGCCACATACTCATGTGTTATAGCAATCGACATTCCATGGATGGTGTGGTCAACATCACACTGTGAGACTTACTGGGTATATGGCCACATACTCATGTTTTATAGCAATCGACATTTCATGGATGGTGTGGTCAACATCACACTGTGAGACTTACTGGGTATATGGCCACATACTCATGTTTTATAGCAATCGACATTTCATGGATGGTGTGGTCAACATCACACTGTGAGACTTACTGGGTATATGGCCACATACTCATGTTTTATAGCAATCGACATTTCATGGATGGTGTGGTCAACATCACACTGTGAGACTTACTGGGTATATGGCCACATACTCATGTGTTATAGCAATCGACATTTCATGGATGGTGTGGTCAACATCACACTGTGAGACTTACTGGGTATATGGCCACATACTCATGTGTTATAGCAATCGACATTCCATGGATGGTGTGGTCAACATCACACTGTGAGACTTACTGGGTATATGGCCACATACTCATGTTTTATAGCAATCGACATTTCATGGATGGTGTGGTCAACATCACACTGTGAGACTTACTGGGTATATGGCCACATACTCATGTTTCATAGCAATCGACATTTCATGGATGGTGTGGTCAACATCACACTGTGAGACTTACTGGGTATATGGCCACATACTCATGTTTTATAGCAATCGACATTTCATGGATGGTGTGGTCAACATCACACTGTGAGACTTACTGGGTATATGGCCACATACTCATGTGTTATAGCAATCGACATTTCATGGATGGTGTGGTCAACATCACACTGTGAGACTTACTGGGTATATGGCCACATACTCATGTGTTATAGCAATCGACATTTCATGGATGGTGTGGTCAACATCACACTGTGAGACTTACTGGGTATATGGCCACATACTCATGTGTTATAGCAATCGACATTCCATGGATGGTGTGGTCAATATCACACTGTGAGACTTACTAGGTGTATGGCCACATACTCATGTTTTATAGCAATCGGTATCCCATGGATGGTGTGGTCAATATCACACTGTGAGACTTACTGGGTATATGGCCACATACTCATGTTTTATAGCAATCGGCATTCCATGGATGGTGTGGTCAACATCACACTGTGAGACTTACTGGGTGTATGGCCACATACTCATGTTTTATAGCAATCGGCATTCCATGGATGATGTGGTCAATATCACACTGTGAGACTTACTGGGTGTATGGCCACATACTCATGTTTTATAGCAATCGACATTTCATGGATGGTGTGGTCAACATCACACTGGCCGCGTTTACTTCCCATACAATTTACTGGCATCCATATTGAGCATGGTTGACCTCGGAGCCAAAGCAATTAAGAAACATTGTCCGTCTCAAAAGAGATTCGAACACCTGACCACCAGATCGGCAGGCCTATTCACTGCAACGGCTCCCAAAAATACTATGGGAGGAGAATATAACAAATAAACAAGTATTGCAACAATTAGGATGGAAGGAAACACCACCTAATGAGACCAAGCTCAGCAAGTAAATGTAGTGTGGTGTCTCCTACTTCAGTATCACCGTGGAGCTGCCTGGCCTTGCCACTAGACGCTCGCCTTCCAGAGGTGGTCTAGGCTTCCATCCGCATCGGGGCGGTTGCCAATTTTGAAAAACAATATTGGCTTCCAGGACCACACAGCCTAACATGAGTACCAGGACCACACAGCCTAACATGAGTACCAGGACCACACAGCCTAACATGAGTAACAGGACCACACAGCCTAACATGAGTACCAGGACCACACAGCCTAACATGAGTAACAGGATCACACAGCCTAACATGAGTACCAGGACCACACAGCCTAACATGAGTAACAGGACCACACAGCCTAACATGAGTAACAGGATCACACAGCCTAACATGAGTACCAGGACCACACAGCCTAACATGAGTAACAGGATCACACAGCCTAACATGAGTACCAGGACCACTCTAACATGAGTACCAGGACCAGCCTAACATCAGTACAAGGACCACTCTAACATCAGTACCAGGACCACTCTAACATGAGTACCAGGACCAGCCTAACATGAGTACCAGGACCACACAGCCTAACATGAGTAACAGGATCACACAGCCTAACATGAGTAACAGGATCACACAGCCTAACATGAGTACCAGGACCACACAGCCTAACATGAGTAACAGGATCACACAGCCTAACATGAGTACCAGGACCACTCTAACATGAGTACCAGGACCAGCCTAACATCAGTACAAGGACCACTCTAACATCAGTACCAGGACCACTCTAACATGAGTACCAGGACCAGCCTAACATCAGTACAAGGACCACTCTAACATGAGTACCAGGACCACTCTAACATGAGTACCAGGACCAGCCTAACATCAGTACAAGGACCACTCTAACATCAGTACCAGGACCACTCTAACATCAGTACCAGGACCACTCTAACATCAGTACCAGGACCACTCTAACATCAGTACCAGGACCACACAGCCTAACATGAGTACCAGGACCACTCTAACATCAGTACCAGGACCACTCTAACATCAGTACCAGGACCACTCTAACATCAGTACCAGGACCACTCTAACATCAGTACCAGGACCACTCTAACATCAGTACCAGGACCACACAGCCTAACATGAGTACCAGGACCACTCTAACATCAGTACCAGGACCACTCTAACATCAGTACCAGGACCACTCTAACATCAGTACCAGGACCACTCTAACATCAGTACCAGGACCACTCTAACATCAGTACCAGGACCACACAGCCTAACATGAGTACCAGGACCACACAGCCTAACATGAGTACCAGGACCAGCCTAACATGAGTACCAGGACCACACAGCCTAACATGAGTACCAGGACCAGCCTAACATGAGTACCAGGACCACACAGCCTAACATGAGTACCAGGACCAGCCTAACATGAGTACCAGGACCACACAGCCTAACATGAGTACCAGGACCACACAGCCTAACACGAGTACCAGGACCACACAGCCTAACATGAGTACCAGGACCACTGTAACATGAGTACCAGGACCACTCTAACATGAGTACAAGGACCACTCTAACATGAGTACAAGGACCACTCTAACATGAGTACCAGGACCACTCTAACATGAGTACCAGGACCACTCTAACATGAGTACAAGGACTACTCTAACATGAGTACCAGGACCACTCTAACATGAGTACCAGGACCACTCTAACATGAGTACCAGGACCACTCTAACATGAGTACCAGGACCACTCTAACATGAGTACCAGGACCACTCTAACATGAGTACCAGGACCACTCTAACATGAGTACCAGGACCACTCTAACATGAGTATCAGGACTACCCTAATATGAGTACCAGGACCACTCTAACATGAGTACCAGGACCACTCTAACATGAGTATCAGGACTACCCTAATATGAGTACCAGGACCACTCTAACATGAGTACCAGGACCACTCTAACATGAGTACCAGGACCACACAGCCTAACACGAGTACCAGGACCACACAGCCTAACATGAGTACCAGGACCACTGTAACATGAGTACCAGGACCAGCCTAACATCAGTACAAGGACCACTCTAACATGAGTACAAGGACCACTCTAACATGAGTACCAGGACCACTCTAACATGAGTACAAGGACTACCCTAATATGAGTACCAGGACCACTCTAACATGAGTACCAGGACCACTCTAACATGAGTACCAGGACCACTCTAACATGAGTACCAGGACCACTCTAACATGAGTACCAGGACCACTCTAACATGAGTACCAGGACCACTCTAACATGAGTACAAGGACCACTCTAACATGAGTACCAGGACCACTCTAACATGAGTACCAGGACCACTCTAATATGAGTATCAGGACTACCCTAATATGAGTACCAGGACCACTCTAACATAAGTGCCAGGAACACTCAGCCTAACATGGGTGCCAGAAGATGTCCTGGAAAGTACAGGCGACCGGCGTGATACCGACCACATGACGCGCTAAATGCCGTTTGTTCTATAGAAATATAACGCTAGTTCCATAGGTCTGTTTGTTATTCGTGTGGCATGTCAGAGGGACCTTAACTTACTATTCTAATCAGGCGCCGCTTCATGAGTGTTCGTTGTTTACTAGTAATTGTTTTAGTAGTTCTCTGTGTTTCTCTCCCATACACCAGCACAGATGTGACGTTAAAGTTTCATATTTTCAGGTTGGTACTCAACTTTAATTATTTGGACTTCCACAAATGATTTCGTATGAATGCTCCTCTTGCCTGTTTTTACTCTTATGCTAGTGTGTATCTTTTACTTTCTCTCTTTCTATATTGTTACCTAAATATGTGTATGATTCCAACTCTTGAATTGAGGTTTCACCACGAAAGTTCGGATTATCATTTGCTTGATTTATTATAATTATTTTGTCTTTCCTTTACACATTTTAGACGTAATTGTTGTGACCACCTATCAGGTGTATTTGGTTTGTCTTATATCCGATTTCGTGTGCACAGCAGGAAGACAGTATTTCAGCGAAATCTAGATCATCAAGCTGGTCTCTCAGAGACCTCTGAATTCCCTTTCTGATGGAAGTTACTGTTCTCTTCATAATTCAGTCTACAATGGGTAGTACAGGTGTTCTTATTTCAAACACATTATTTGATTTTCTGTCGTGTGGAACTCTGCACTTCTTGTCACGTTGCCTTTATTTAATTAATTATCACCTGTAGATTCCCGTAGTGCCTCATCAATGTCCATAGATATTGCCTATCAATGCTGTCAAAAGCTTTTTCATAGTCCACAAATTCAATATAAAGTAGCGAATGTATTTCAATGCATTTCTCTATTACTATGCTAATGCCGTTAACTTCTGTGCATCCCATAATTGTTTGTCAATAGCTTCTCTAAATATCTCCAAAATGATCATGCTTAATATTTTCCCAAAAAATGACAATAACATGACTCCTCTATAATTGTCGCACTCTTGGCGGTCCCCTTGCCTTTCAAGTTTCACAAAATATCCTTCTCTCCATTCTACTGGTATGTCTTCAGTCTCACAGACTCTATTAAATAATTTGTGCCGTGATCTAGTTGGTGTATTTATATTAGACTTAATAGTTTCTGCTAGTTACTGATGGGACCTTTCAGGAGTTTGAATTGTTTTGTTTTGTTTTTATTTTAACATTATTTCTCACATTTGATATTCAGCTTCATTTCTGCCGGCTGGATATCTGGGGGATGCGGCTGTCTCTTGGGACTGCTCTATTCAGAAGTTCTTCAAAGTACTCAGCCCATCTGTTCATTTGATTTTTAATGTTGGTGAGAACTTTCCCTTTACTGTTTGTTATCAGTCTGCTTGGTTGCTATTTTCCTGTTATTTCCCTTGTGGTGTTGTAACGGTTTCCCGTGTTCCCTTTTGCTGCTGTTACTACTGCTTTGTCACCTAATATTGTTTCATAACTTCCCTTATCCGCTTCATAACTACTGTATTAGCTTCTGAGTATTGTTTCATGGGCTGTGACTTTAGTAGCTCTGGTTTTGCCATTGTTCAAATCTGCTCTTTTTTGTTTCTTTTCTTCCATTTGTTAAGGATTTCGAGTGTTATCCGTGCTTTATGTTTGTGTTCTATGTTTCCAGAACTTCAATACACGATTCGTTCCAAATGTTGTAACCTGCCGCCAACAGTATTCCGTACTCATCTCATCTACTAATTGTTGCGTGGATATTATGGTATATGGTGCTCACAGAGGTTAGCACAATATACCCAGTACTCACCAAGGCGTGGTAAATTTTTTTTTTTAACTTTACTACAAAATATTGCTTCATATCACTACACAAACATACTCACGCATGCATGCACGCACAAAGAGACATACATTTATATGTAGGTAGGCACGTAGATAATCACACAAAGACACACCGTGCGAAGTCATCTCAGCGGCACACATTGAACAGGATCTGAGATTATGTGGGAAACAAAGACTTTAGGAAAACTGAAACTAATCTGAGCCGGTAAAGAAATTAACAGGCCGGTTGTTACAGAGAGACATGATCGCCTATATCAGACAGCAGGGCGTGTTAAAATGCACGCTGTTGTATAGAGGAACCTTACATAAAGAACATTAATACGGAAACGAGGCGTTGGTGAAGCTGGGACGTCGCGCGGGGCCTAATGGGATTACTGGTGGCAAATTGCAACTCTTTGACTCACACTGCATAAGGGGGTGGGGCTGCACCTGAAAATTCCAACTTAAGCCATTCATATCTTGGGATGCTTGGCTGAACGGGGTCAGGAAATACACAGGGGACATAACCGTGCAAAGTTGTCCGGACAGTAATGGCAGACAATGGAGGCGCTCTTCACCCGCCATCTGTGCTTTTTTGGAAACAAGGAAACCGCATGCGTACAACACCAGTTAATTAAATTGGTGTATTTTTTTTTAAATTGATAAGACTATTCATAAATAGTCATGTTTTAAAGATATATAACTAACAATATTCTAAAATAGTTGCACTCACAAAATTAACACAACAGAATTTGAAGGAAAAAAAAAATAAACCACCAAAGGGCCCATTTTACACGCATTGAACCGTATTGGGTATATGGTGTTAGCCCGCTTTTGTTATATACCAATGGGACCTCGATGGGTGATGTAGTTAATGGCACGCCGGTCGCCTTTTCTTGTTATATACCAATGGGACATCGATGGGTGATGTAGTTAATGGCACGCCGGTCGCCTTTTCTTGTTATATACCAATGGGACATCGATGGGTGATGTAGTTAATGGCACGCCGGTCGCCTTTTCTTGTTATATACCAATGGGACATCGACGGGTGATGTAGTTAATGGCACGCAGGTCGCCTTTTCTTGTTATATACCAATGAGACATCGACGGGTGATGTAGTTAATGGCACGCCGGTCGCCTTTTCTTGTTATATACCAATGGGACATCGACGGGTGATGTAGTTAATGGCACGCAGGTCGCCTTTTCTTGTTATATACCAATGGGACATCGATGGGTGATGTAGTTAATGGCACGCAGGTCGCCTTTTCTTGTTATATACCAATGGGACATCGACGGGTGATGTAGTTAATGGCACGCAGGTCGCCTTTTCTTGTTATATACCAATGGGACATCGACGGGTGATGTAGTTAATGGCACACCGGTCGCCTTTTCTTGTTATATACCAATGGGACATCGACGGGTGATGTAGTTAATGGCACGCAGGTTGCCTTTTCTTGTTATATACCAATGGGACCTCGATGGGTGATGTAGTTAATGGCACGCCGGTCGACTTTTCTTGTTATATACCAATGGGACCTCGATGGGTGATGTATTTAATGGCACGCCGGTCGACTTTTCTTGTTATATACCAATGGGACCTCGATGGATGATGTAGTTAATGGCACGCCGGTTGCCTTTTCTTCTCATCACATTTACCCGTACCCATGTTAGGCTTGTCGATCTGTAAGCCCAGACCATATTTGAAGCCCTGCTTCAGTGTGAATTTGAACACACGACTACCGAACCGGCAGACAAGCCTTCTAGCCACTGCTCTAACGTGGTTATCAACATCTTACCATAGTTAGTTGCATATCCCTTACAGGACGTAGCAGTCAACTCCAGCATTTTATGGCTGTTTGTGATTCCTGGGCAAGTTTACGTAAAGTAGTTTGCTATTGCTTTCTGAACGACCCCCATTCATACCATTGTATGGAAACCAACACAAGGCGATCAGCTTCCGAATCGCCAGCAGCTGTGTTTCGAAAGTGGTATGCGGGATTACGAATTGCATGCGTAACCCGTTCGCCACCAACCCGGCCACAGAGTATCGTAAAATACAAATGTAAATACATGATATTTCCTAGCTGCCTACATGTGAGGATCAAACTGCGAGCCAACTCTACAGCTTTTCTTGTTAGTTAAAGACCCCATAACCATGACATGTGTGGATAGAACTGCGAGCCAACTCTGCAACTTGCCTTGTTAGTTAAATACCCCATATCTATGACATGTGTGGATAGAACTGCGAGCCAGCTCTACAATTTGCATTGTTAGTTAAATACCCCATATTTATGACATGTGTGGATAGAACTGCGAGCCAGCTCTACAATTTGCCTTGTTAGTTAAATACCCCATATCTATGACATGTGTGAATAGAACTGCGAGCCAGCTCTACAATTTGCCTTGTTAGTTAAATACCCCATATCTATGGCATGTGTGGATAGAACTGCGAGCCAGCTCTACAATTTGCCTTGTTAGTTAAATACCCCATATCTATGAGATGTGTGGATAGAACTGCGAGCCAGCTCTACAACTTGCCTTGTTAGTTCAATACCCCATATATATGACATGTGTGGATAGAACTGCGAGCAAGCTCTACAACTTGCCTTGTTAGTTAAATACCCCATATATATGACATGTGTGGATAAAACTGCGAGCCAGCTCTACAACTTGCCTTGTTAGTTCAATACCCCATATATATGACATGTGTGGATAGAACTGCGAGCCAGCTCTACAATTTGCCTTGTTAGTTCAATACCCCATATATATGACATGTGTGGATAGAACTGCGAGCCAGCTCTACAATTTGCCTTGTTAGTTAAAGACCTCGTTCCATGAGCCAGCTCTACATTTTGCCTTGTTAGTTCAATACCCCATATCTATGACATGTGTGGATAGAACTACGAGTCAGCTCTACAACTTGCCTTGTTAGTTCAATACCCCATATATATGACATGTGTGGATAGAACTGCGAGCCAGCTCTACAATTTGCCTTGTTAGTTAAATACCCCATATATATGACATGTGTGGATAGAACTGCGAGCCAGCTCTACAATTTGCCTTGTTAGTTAAAGACCTCGTTCCATGAGCCAGCTCTACATTTTGCCTTGTTAGTTCAATACCCCATATCTATGACATGTGTGGATAGAACTGCGAGTCAGCTCTACAGCTTGCCTTGTTAGTTCAATACCCCATATCTATGACATGTGTGGATAGAACTGCGAGCCAGCTCTACAACTTGCCTTGTTAGTTCAATACCCCATATCCATGACATGTGTGGATAGAACTGCGAGCCAGCTCTACAATTTGCCTTGTTAGTTAAATACCCCATATCTATGACATGTGTGGATAGAACTGCGAGCCAGCTCTACAACTTGCCTTGTTAGTTAAATACCCCATATCTATGACATGTGTGGATAGAACTGCGAGCCAGCTCTACAACTTGCCTTGTTAGTTAAATACCCCATATCTATGACATGTGTGGATAGAACTGCGAGCCAGCTCTACAATGTGCCTTGTTAGTTAAATACCCCATATCTATGACATGTGTGGATAGAACTGCGAGCCAGCTCTACAATTTGCCTTGTTAGTTAAATACCCCATATCTATGACATGTGTGGATAGAACTGCGAGCCAGCTCTACAATTTGCCTTGTTAGTTAAATACCCCATATCTATGGCATGTGTAGATAGAACTGCGAGACAGCTCTACAATTTGCCTTGTTAGTTCAATACCCCATATCTATGACATGTGTGGACCAAACTGCGAGCCAGCTCTACAATTTGCCTTGTTAGTTAAATACCCCATATCTATGGCATGTGTGGATAGAACTACGAGCCAGCTCTACAACTTGCCTTGTTAGTTCAATACCCCATATATATGACATGTGTGGATAGAACTGCGAGCAAGCTCTACAACTTGCCTTGTTAGTTAAATACCCCATATATATGACATGTGTGGATAGAACTGCGAGCCAGCTCTACAACTTGCCTTGTTAGTTCAATACCCCATATATATGACATGTGTGGATAGAACTGCGAGCCAGCTCTACAATTTGCCTTGTTAGTTCAATACCCCATATATATGACATGTGTGGATAGAACTGCGAGCCAGCTCTACAATTTGCCTTGTTAGTTAAAGACCTCGATCCATGAGCCAGCTCTACATTTTGCCTTGTTAGTTCAATACCCCATATCTATGACATGTGTGGATAGAACTGCGAGTCAGCTCTACAACTTGCCTTGTTAGTTCAATACCCCATATATATGACATGTGTGGATAGAACTGCGAGCCAGCTCTACAATTTGCCTTGTTAGTTAAATACCCCATATATATGACATGTGTGGATAGAACTGCGAGCCAGCTCTACAATTTGCCTTGTTAGTTAAAGACCTCGTTCCATGAGCCAGCTCTACATTTTGCCTTGTTAGTTCAATACCCCATATCTATGACATGTGTGGATAGAACTGCGAGTCAGCTCTACAACTTGCCTTGTTAGTTCAATACCCCATATCTATGACATGTGTGGATAGAACTGCGAGCCAGCTCTACAACTTGCCTTGTTAGTTCAATACCCCATATCCATGACATGTGTGGATAGAACTGCGAGCCAGCTCTACAATTTGCCTTGTTAGTTAAATACCCCATATCTATGGCATGTGTGGATAGAACTGCGAGCCAGCTCTACAATTTGCCTTGTTAGTTCAATACCCCATATCTATGACATGTGTGGATAGAACTGCGAGCCAGCTCTACAACTTGCCTTGTTAGTTAAATACCCCATATCTATGACATGTGTGGATAGAACTGCGAGCCAGCTCTACAATGTGCCTTGTTAGTTAAATACCCCATATCTATGACATGTGTGGATAGAACTGCGAGCCAGCTCTACAATTTGCCTTGTTAGTTAAATACCCCATATCTATGACATGTGTGGATAGAACTGCGAGCCAGCTCTACAATTTGCCTTGTTAGTTAAATACCCCATATCTATGACATGTGTAGATAGAACTGCGAGCCAGCTCTACAATTTGCCTTGTTAGTTCAATACCCCATATCTATGACATGTGTGGATAGAACTGCGAGCCAGCTCTACAACTTGCCTTGTTAGTTCAATACCCCATATCCATGACATGTGTGGATAGAACTGCGAGCCAGCTCTACAATTTGCCTTGTTAGTTAAATACCCCATATCTATGACATGTGTGGATAGAACTGCGAGCCAGCTCTACAACTTGCCTTGTTAGTTCAATACCCCATATCTATGACATGTGTGGATAGAACTGCGAGCCAGCTCTACAACTTGCCTTGTTAGTTCAATACCCCATATCTATGACATGTGTGGATAGAACTGCGAGCCAGCTCTACAACTTGCCTTGTTAGTTAAATACCCCATATCTATGACATGTGTGGATAGAACTGCGAGCCAGCTCTACAATTTGCCTTGTTAGTTAAACACCCCATATCTATGACATGTGTGGATAGAACTGCGAGCCAGCTCTACAATTTGCCTTGTTAGTTCAATACCCCATATCTATGACATGTGTGGATAGAACTGCGAGCCAGCTCTACAATTTGCCTTGTTAGTTAAAGACCTCGTTCCATGAGCCAGCTCTACATTTTGCCTTGTTAGTTCAATACCCCATATCTATGACATGTGTGGATAGAACTGCGAGTCAGCTCTACAACTTGCCTTGTTAGTTCAATACCCCATATCTATGACATGTGTGGATAGAACTGCGAGCCAGCTCTACAACTTGCCTTGTTAGTTCAATACCCCATATCCATGACATGTGTGGATAGAACTGCGAGCCAGCTCTACAATTTGCCTTGTTAGTTAAATACCCCATATCTATGACATGTGTGGATAGAACTGCGAGCCAGCTCTACAACTTGCCTTGTTAGTTAAATACCCCATATCTATGACATGTGTGGATAGAACTGCGAGCCAGCTCTACAACTTGCCTTGTTAGTTAAATACCCCATATCTATGACATGTGTGGATAGAACTGCGAGCCAGCTCTACAATGTGCCTTGTTAGTTAAATACCCCATATCTATGACATGTGTGGATAGAACTGCGAGCCAGCTCTACAATTTGCCTTGTTAGTTAAATACCCCATATCTATGACATGTGTGGATAGAACTGCGAGCCAGCTCTACAATTTGCCTTGTTAGTTAAATACCCCATATCTATGGCATGTGTAGATAGAACTGCGAGACAGCTCTACAATTTGCCTTGTTAGTTCAATACCCCATATCTATGACATGTGTGGACCAAACTGCGAGCCAGCTCTACAATTTGCCTTGTTAGTTAAATACCCCATATCTATGGCATGTGTGGATAGAACTACGAGCCAGCTCTACAACTTGCCTTGTTAGTTCAATACCCCATATATATGACATGTGTGGATAGAACTGCGAGCAAGCTCTACAACTTGCCTTGTTAGTTAAATACCCCATATATATGACATGTGTGGATAGAACTGCGAGCCAGCTCTACAACTTGCCTTGTTAGTTCAATACCCCATATATATGACATGTGTGGATAGAACTGCGAGCCAGCTCTACAATTTGCCTTGTTAGTTCAATACCCCATATATATGACATGTGTGGATAGAACTGCGAGCCAGCTCTACAATTTGCCTTGTTAGTTAAAGACCTCGTTCCATGAGCCAGCTCTACATTTTGCCTTGTTAGTTCAATACCCCATATCTATGACATGTGTGGATAGAACTGCGAGTCAGCTCTACAACTTGCCTTGTTAGTTCAATACCCCATATATATGACATGTGTGGATAGAACTGCGAGCCAGCTCTACAATTTGCCTTGTTAGTTAAATACCCCATATATATGACATGTGTGGATAGAACTGCGAGCCAGCTCTACAATTTGCCTTGTTAGTTAAAGACCTCGTTCCATGAGCCAGCTCTACATTTTGCCTTGTTAGTTCAATACCCCATATCTATGACATGTGTGGATAGAACTGCGAGACAGCTCTACAACTTGCCTTGTTAGTTCAATACCCCATATCTATGACATGTGTGGATAGAACTGCGAGCCAGCTCTACAACTTGCCTTGTTAGTTCAATACCCCATATCCATGACATGTGTGGATAGAACTGCGAGCCAGCTCTACAATTTGCCTTGTTAGTTAAATACCCCATATCTATGGCATGTGTGGATAGAACTGCGAGCCAGCTCTACAATTTGCCTTGTTAGTTCAATACCCCATATCTATGACATGTGTGGATAGAACTGCGAGCCAGCTCTACAACTTGCCTTGTTAGTTAAATACCCCATATCTATGACATGTGTGGATAGAACTGCGAGCCAGCTCTACAATGTGCCTTGTTAGTTAAATACCCCATATCTATGACATGTGTGGATAGAACTGCGAGCCAGCTCTACAATTTGCCTTGTTAGTTAAATACCCCATATCTATGACATGTGTGGATAGAACTGCGAGCCAGCTCTACAATTTGCCTTGTTAGTTAAATACCCCATATCTATGACATGTGTAGATAGAACTGCGAGCCAGCTCTACAATTTGCCTTGTTAGTTCAATACCCCATATCTATGACATGTGTGGATAGAACTGCGAGCCAGCTCTACAACTTGCCTTGTTAGTTCAATACCCCATATCCATGACATGTGGGGATAGAACTGCGAGCCAGCTCTACAATTTGCCTTGTTAGTTAAATACCCCATATCTATGACATGTGTGGATAGAACTGCGAGCCAGCTCTACAACTTGCCTTGTTAGTTCAATACCCCATATCTATGACATGTGTGGATAGAACTGCGAGCCAGCTCTACAACTTGCCTTGTTAGTTCAATACCCCATATCTATGACATGTGTGGATAGAACTGCGAGCCAGCTCTACAACTTGCCTTGTTAGTTAAATACCCCATATCTATGACATGTGTGGATAGAACTGCGAGCCAGCTCTACAATTTGCCTTGTTAGTTAAACACCCCATATCTATGACATGTGTGGATAGAACTGCGAGCCAGCTCTACAATTTGCCTTGTTAGTTCAATACCCCATATCTATGACATGTGTGGATAGAACTGCGAGCCAGCTCTACAACTTGCCTTGTTAGTTCAATACCCCATATCTATGACATGTGTGGATAGAACTGCGAGCCAGCTCTACAATTTGCCTTGTTAGTTAAACACCCCATATCTATGACATGTGTGGATAGAACTGCGAGCCAGATCTACAATTTGCCTTGTTAGTTCAATACCCCATATCTATGACATGTGTGGATAGAACTGCGAGCCAGCTCTACAATTTGCCTTGTTAGTTCAATACCCCATATCTATGACATGTGTGGATAGAACTGCGAGCCAGCTCTACAATTTGCCTTGTTAGTTAAAGAACCCATATCTATGACATGTGTGGATAGAACTGCGAGCCAGCTCTACAATTTGCCTTGTTAGTTCAATACCCCATATCTATGACATGTGTGGATAGAACTGCGAGCCAGCTCTACAATTTGCCTTGTTAGTTAAAGAACCCATATCTATGACATGTGTGGATAGAACTGCGAGCCAGCTCTACAATTTGCCTTGTTAGTTCAATACCCCATATCTATGACATGTGTGGATAGAACTGCGAGCAAGCTCTACAATTTGCCTTGTTAGTTAAATACCCCATATCTATGACATGTGTGGATAGAACTGCGAGCCAGCTCTACAATTTGCCTTGTTAGTTCAATACCCCATATCTATGGAATGTGTGGATAGAACTGCGAGCCAGCTCTACAATTTGCCTTGTTAGTTAAATACCCCATATCTATGGCATGTGTGGATAGAACTACGAGCCAACACTACAATTTGCCTTGTTAGTTCAATACCCCATATCTATGACATGTGTGGATAGAACTACGAGCCAGCTCTACAATTTGCCTTGTTAGTTCAATACCCCATATCTATGACATGTGTGGATAGAACTGCGAGCCAGCTCTACAATTTGCCTTGTTAGTTCAATACCCCATATCTATGACATGTGTGGATAGAACTGCGAGCCAGCTCTACAATTTGCCTTGTTAGTTCAATACCCCATATCTATGACATGTGTGGATAGAACTGCGAGCCAGCTCTACAATTTGCCTTGTTAGTTCAAAACCCCATATCTATGGCATGTGTGGATAGAACTGCGAGCCAGCTCTACAATTTGCCTTGTTAGTTCAATACCCCATATCTATGACATGTGTGGATAGAACTGCGAGCCAGCTCTACAGTGTGCCTTGTTAGTTCAATACCCCATATCTATGGCATGTGTGGATAGAACTGCGAGCCAGCTCTACAATTTGCCTTGTTAGTTCAATACCCCATATCTATGGCATGTGTGGATAGAACTGCGAGCCAGCTCTACAATTTGCCTTGTTAGTTCAATACCCCATATCTATGGCATGTGTGGATAGAACTGCGAGCCAACTCTACAATTTGCCTTGTTAGTTCAATACCCCATATCTATGACATGTGTGGATAGAACTGCGAGCCAACTCTACAATTTGCCTTGTTAGTTCAATACCCCATATCTATGACATATGTGGATAGAACTGCGAGCCAACTCTACAATTTGCCTTGTTAGTTCAATACCCCATATCTATGACATGTGTGGATAGAACTGCGAGCCAACTGTACAATTTGCCTTGTTAGTTCAATACCCCATATCTATGACATGTGTGGATAGAACTGCGAGCCAACTCTACAATTTGCCTTGTTAGTTCAATACCCCATATCTATGACATGTGTGGATAGAACTGCGAGCCAACTTTACAATTTGCCTTGTTAGTTCAATACCCCATATCTATGACATGTGTGGATAGAACTGAGAGCCAGCTCTACAATTTGCCTTGTTAGTTCAATACCTTATATCTATGACATGTGTGGATAGAACTGAGAGCCAGCTCTACAATTTGCCTTGTTAGTTAAAGACCTCGTTACATGAGCCAGCTCTACAATTTGCCTTGTTAGTTCAATACCCCATATCTATGGCATGTGTGGATAGAACTGCGAGCCAACTCTACAATTTGCCTTGTTAGTTCAATACCCCATATCTATGACATGTGTGGATAGAACTGCGAGCCAACTCTACAATTTGCCTTGTTAGTTCAATACCCCATATCTATGACATGTGTGGATAGAACTGAGAGCCAGCTCTACAATTTGCCTTGTTAGTTCAATACCTTATATCTATGACATGTGTGGATAGAACTGAGAGCCAGCTCTACAATTTGCCTTGTTAGTTAAAGACCTCGTTCCATGAGCCAGCTCTACAATTTGCCTTGTTAGTTCAATACCCCATATCTATGACATGTGTGGATAGAACTGCGAGCCAACACTACAATTTGCCTTGTTAGTTCAATACCCCATATCTATGACATGTGTGGATAGAACTGCGAGCCAACTCTACAATTTGCCTTGTTAGTTCAATACCCCATATCTATGACATGTGTGGATAGAACTGCGAGCCAGCTCTACAATTTGCCTTGTTAGTTCAATACCCCATATCTATGACATGTGTGGATAGAACTGCGAGCCAGCTCTACAATTTGCCTTGTTAGTTCAATACCCCATATCTATGACATGTGTGGATAGAACTGCGAGCCAGCTCTACAATTTGCCTTGTTAGTTCAATACCCCATATCTATGGCATGTGTGGATAGAACTGCGAGCCAGCTCTACAATTTGCCTTGTTAGTTCAATACCCCATATATATGACATGTGTGGATAGAACTGCGAGCCAGCTCTACAATTTGCCTTGTTAGTTCAATACCCCATATCTATGGCATGTGTGGATAGAACTGCGAGCCAGCTCTACAATTTGCCTTGTTAGTTCAATACCCCATATCTATGGCATGTGTGGATAGAACTGCGAGCCAACTCTACAATTTGCCTTGTTAGTTCAATACCCCATATCTATGACATGTGTGGATAGAACTGCGAGCCAACTCTACAATTTGCCTTGTTAGTTCAATACCCCATATCTATGACATGTGTGGATAGAACTGAGAGCCAGCTCTACAATTTGCCTTGTTAGTTCAATACCTTATATCTATGACATGTGTGGATAGAACTGAGAGCCAGCTCTACAATTTGCCTTGTTAGTTAAAGACCTCGTTCCATGAGCCAGCTCTACAATTTGCCTTGTTAGTTAAATACCCCATATCTATGACATGTAGCATGCAAGTCATATGCTGCTAGCCAGGTTTCATATCACTCGGCCCCCGATGGCTGGTATGGTCTGTATCACCCTGGCCACTTGTAACTTGCCAGTAAATATTCTGGTACGCATTGTATGAGTCTGGGCCTGGTGGTCCATGAAGAATACGCTAGGGTGAACATGTACTCCCAGGATCACCGTTTGGTCAGGCCAGTAAGCTGGCCAAAGTTACTACTGTGGCTTTAGACTGGTAGTATATCGAGAGTCAGCCCTTTGACTTCATGATTTTGTACTTCTCATCATTCCCACAAACAGAAAAGAGTCTGTAAAATATGCCGTCTCCGACACATTAGATGCACTCTCGCGTTTAGTGTTCTTCTGTAAATGATCCATAAAACGTCATTGATTTGTGTGTCCCTATAAGCGATAGTATAAGATACAAGTGGAAAACAGACAGCAAGCAGTAAATCACGTTCATCGTGTAAGCAGGTCCTTTCCAGAACGTTGCTCTCCTCACGACCCGCTTAAATACCTCCCCCCCCCCCCCCCCGGACGTGTTCAGATTCCAGGCGTATACAATGTCCTCTGGTCGTCTTCGTTCTCGTCGACCCCTGCCGATTCTTTCAGGAAGGATGCCTTCTATCACTGTACTCCCCAAGCCACTGCTACGTGTGGGTGGTACGACAAGTTTCCCAGACACCATGCTATTTATGAGGCAGTTGCCTTCCACGTTCACATCTTGTAGAATGTCAATATGTTTCTTCTTCTTGGTCCACGACATTCTAAGACGTTTTTGTAACATTTAAAAGCCCAACTTTTCTTCGTTAGTGATTGCGAAATGGTCCAGACTCACATACTTGTGGTTCCAACAGGAAAGTGTGCATGTTCTAAAGTCCTAATAAAGACCTGCTTGCTCTTCCACTTTATCTCCTGTTCGCTTGTCCTGTTATTCCTGTCAGCGATAGAAAAGAAATGGCTTCTGGACACAGCCTGACAGCGAGACTTCTATTAATCCGCTCATCAATAATTTGCGGGTTAATACATCTGATTCGCTCATGTTTTATCTAAATTCCGATGACCTCTGGTTTGGGTGGAATACCTTGTTACATGACCGAACCATCTAACTCGCTGTATTTCGGCAAAATACATTTGCGACTGTTCCCGTTTGTTTCTCAACGTTACCAAATCTTAATGTGTCACTTATTTATGAGCCAACGGAAATGGTATCTGGTAATTAGTGGCTCGAAATGGCTAACTAAAAGTGCTAAGAAGCGGACTTCTAGAAATACACGTTGATATATATAAAGTCATACAAAGAACATTTAAATATAGTTACGTTTCGATAGATTTACTTCAATCGTCTTCAGGTTCTGAGAGTTGTACACGAAACACCTGTTGGAGCTTCAATCCTAGACCAGGTGCCAACCGAGACTTAGGGTCTGGTCTGCGCTGCTATAACATTTAGTCCTTATGTTGCACGAGGAAAAGACTGGTACCCTCCCGTTTGCGCTTCTCCGCCCGAAACCGTTGGTACAATGTGATGTGTTGGGTTTGTGCTTCTCCGCCCGAAACCGTTGATACAGTGTGATGTGTTGGGTTTGTGCTTCTCCGCCCGAAACCGTTGGTACAATGTGATGTGTTGGGTTTGTGCTTCTCCGCCCGAAACCGTTGGTACAGTGTGATGTGTTGGGTTTGTGCTTCTCCGCCCGAAACCGTTGGTACAGTGTGATGTGTTGGGTTTGTGCTTCTCCGCCCGAAACCGTTGGTACAGTGTGATGTGTTGGGTTTGTGCTTCTCCGCCCGAAACCGTTGGTACAGTGTGATGTGTTGGGTTTGTGCTTCTCCGCCCGAAACCGTTGGTACAGTGTGATGTGTTGGGTTTGTGCTTCTCCGCCCGAAACCGTTGGTACAATGTGATGTGTTGGGTTTGTGCTTCTCCGCCCGAAACCGTTGGTACAATGTGATGTGTTGGGTTTGTGCTTCTCCGCCCGAAACCGTTGGTACAGTGTGATGTGTTGGGTTTGTGCTTCTCCGCCCGAAACCGTTGGTACAGTGTGATGTGTTGGGTTTGTGCTTCTCCGCCCGAAACCGTTGGTACAGTGTGATGTGTTGGGTTTGTGCTTCTCCGCCCGAAACCGTTGGTACAGTGTGATGTGTTGGGTTTGTGCTTCTCCGCCCGAAACCGTTGGTACAGTGTGATGTGTTGGGTTTGTGCTTCTCCGCCCGAAACCGTTGGTACAGTGTGATGTGTTGGGTTTGTGCTTCTCCGCCCGAAACCTTTGGTACAATGTGATGTGTTGGGTTTGTGCTTCTCCGCCCGAAACCGTTGGTACAGTGTGATGTGTTGGGTTTGTGCTTCTCCGCCCGAAACCGTTGGTACAATGTGATGTGTTGGGTTTGTGCTTCTCCGCCCGAAACCGTTGGTACAGTGTGATGTGTTGGGTTTGTGATTCTCCGCCCGAAACCGTTGGTACAATGTGATGTGCTGGGTTTAGTAAGTTAGCGCTAACAGAAAGCAGGTAGTCTACCGTCATACTACTGAACGTAAAATTGCATAGAAAAATCACAAGCATTAAATAAATACGGGGGTTTACAACCACGTCCTGTTGAAAGGACACGCAGCAATTTAATATACATGTATTAGCACTGCATCTACATAGAATCGTCGAACTTACGTCTCTGCATCTGGAACTATATCTCCTACTTGAGACGTGGGGTTTCTAACGATACACCTTAGCGAGATGACGCCCCGGCTAGCATTGGGCACTCACCCTACATCGCTGTCCATAATTGTAATAGACAAACACGTTTCTTTCGGGCAACTTCTCGTGTGACTCTGTTTATCCCCTCTTCGGGTACCAACGCTTCTGTTAACTTTGAGTTAAAACTATAACCTATACTTCAACGTGACTAAAGGGCCGAATGTAAGACGGGCCTGCGTGCCCAATTTGTGACCCTTTGAAAATAAAGTTAAAGTTAGTGCGGGCGATGCCTGTTTTACGCTCGCCCGCCCGCCCAGTGGGCATGGATTCAATCCGCATTGAGGCGGATTCGAATTTGTAAAATTGACCTCCTAAAATGGGTAACGGGACTTGGGGAGTAAAGGGATCGGCGTGATACCGACCACATCACTAACCGAATATGGGTCTAACACCATATGATGTGCCTCAAGGCGTGTACAAGGGTCCTTTACTTACTATTCCTGTTGTGAATGAACATAAACAGTAACTATAATCTCCCGAACATCAGGGAATGCATAACTATAATCTGCGAACATCAGCGAATTTTGTCTAGGAATGAGATTCCGGAACCCGGAACAGACTGGGAGACAAAGTACACAATCTGAAAGAGATATCCAGTAATCCGGACTTTCTGTTAGCTATGGGAAATTACAAACGGTTAAATGAAACTCGGTACACAATGATCTGACGCACATTTCTTCACAATGAGGTGCCGAGCAGCCAGAATCCTTTACCCTAGTTTGATGTTACTGTATCCGATTCTCCGCGTCATTATCTGTCGGTCTTTGAATGCTGATATAGTTATCATTGCGTTCATCGCTTTCAGCCATTATAAATACGTGATTAATCGTCGTATCAATTTAAAGCTATCTATGCTTGGATCGAGTACTTGCATTTCCCCTAACCCTGATCATTTAAATGCTCGAAAAACTATCACCACCATTATCATCATATGTCTGACGGGTGGCTCACGCGATTATGTACCGCCACAGCATCGGTTTTCTGCGGCATGATATGTTCGACAGCTGATCTTTTCAGTGCCCCGTTGCCAACCCATTCAACATTTTCTCCCTGTCTATCATCTGTCAAGACGGCAAGGTGCCAGTCAGTCAGTAATAGTTAAAATGTTTCCGGTTGTCATACAGTTCCTACAAACCCTCCGTTCTCATAACATGACCATAAACACGACGTGGCTGTCTTGCTGTGGGTAACCACCTATCTGTCAGTTTACATCCTTCTTCTTTTGTCCTTTATTTCTCGGTTGGAGCACAGGCCCTCAACCAACTCAAGCTAAAGTCCCATCTTTTGCTGACTCCTTCAGATCCCCCCATGTTCTCCTTATGCAATTCCTGTGTGTTGAATTATCTCCGTATGTTTAAACCCCCCCCCCCCCCCACTATTTCATTCGCCCTGGGGGTTTCCAGACAGGGTGTGTCTAGTTATAATATCATGGTTGTTTTTTTCAGTGGATCATACCTCACATATATATTAAATTGATATGGTGTCTCTGTAGACCAATACTAGGCTTCCGTGCCTGGCCCATAGCCTTGCAGAGGTCCTCTTCAACTGCTGGAGACTTTACAGACCTTTCTCCTCTATCGTAACGTTGGATACCAGTTCTAGCTGCATGGAGCCATGCTGGAAAAGAAACTCCGGGTTGCAAGTTTTGTTACCCTTCACAAACATAACATACCTACAAAAACCAATTACAAACATCATTTTGTAAAAGACAAACAGAATTTTTCAACATATTTATTTTAAATATCCAGAAACGTTTAAATAATGACTAGAAGAAGGTGCATAAAACCATATAAACACAATATGAACATATTCATTAGTGATCAGTTTAAAGTGCTAGTGATCATAAATTCAACAATGTCATTTTCTTCATGTAAAAGGGACTGCCCATGAGTCCTTAACCTGGCTATGAAGGAATAATAGAAGAAGTTGAAACTAAGAACATTAAAAACTACTCATAACTGAATGTATGAAGTATACATTTGTTTCTTCAACTGGTTCTCCTGCTGGCGTGCATCACAATACATCCTGTTAACCAGATTGCTGTTCCAACAATTTGTCAGAGCATTGCAAAAGTCAGGGGCCAGGGCTGTGATAAAATTCTTGATGTTACAGGAAAAATGCCTAAAGAAATAGCAGTG
This sequence comes from Cepaea hortensis, assembly GCA_963921405.1. Taxonomy (NCBI): domain Eukaryota; kingdom Metazoa; phylum Mollusca; class Gastropoda; order Stylommatophora; family Helicidae; genus Cepaea; species Cepaea hortensis. Next base: position 128,554,423 of record OY992877.1, read on the forward strand.
AAATGCGAAAAGATTTTCATGAATCCTATCCTTTACATGCTTGTGTTAAAAATAATTATTTACACAATTTAAATGCAGCCGTTCAAATTTAGTTCATCAGCCAAGGTTGACAAACCTTCCTTAGAATGCAAATATGAAAATGCAGCAAGGGGAGAGAAAATCATTGACCCGGATTTTAAAATGCCAGTTGTAGGGAAAGCTAGTCTAATAAAACTGAATGAATGAACAGTTAACAGAATTGTACACAGCTGACCAAACAAGAGAAAAGTGTGTGCCTTCGGGGTTCCATGACTGGTCACATCCGAACAGAAGCATATAAGGATAAATTGCTGTCGATAGATGCTCTGAAAGTGCTAGTCAGAAAACATTTTGATGACCATGGTGATAGTTGATGAGATTATGATACCCAATCCAGCATGAAATGGAAAACCATGAGATCCCCAACAATTGTCAACTGCTCCGGAATCTTCAGGAAAGGTAGTGCTGGATACTTTAGAGGATGCCACAGATGTCGCACTGAAAGATTATATGCCTCATGGCCACATGGTTAATGGACATGCAGATTTCCTTACCAAACTAAAAGAGGCTGTGACTAGAAAACAAGGGATAGCATACGCTCAAAATCTTCCTATGCTTCAAGACAATGCACCCTATGACAAAGCATAACTTGTGCGCTAAGAGCCAAGGTTTTGAATATTTTGAATCTCCAGATTTGATACCATTAGATTATTTTCTCATTCTAAATCTTTAAAAAACAAAAAAAAACAGCTCTAAGGAATTAATGTTGACAGTAATAAAGAAGCCTTACTGACATGTGGTAACTGGTTTATTTTTTTTAAATAGTGTTCTATTCCAAATATCTTTTTTCAAAGTCAAACAGAGAAGAAATAAGTGGGTAAAGTCGTGGCTATACTGAAAAGGATAAAAACACTATATACAATCTCAGTACTCTGTCACATTTCCTTCATAGTCATGGTAAGGTCTTATGTCCAGTCAAGTCACTAACTACAAATGTGCTACTTTCCTGATTTGTTTATTATTGTTTATAAACATTTGTTTATTCTAGCAATAGAATGTAACATAGACAAAATATTTGTATAACTCTATGATTTTCAGCAACTCGTAACATGTACTTTACTTACTGTTACTTTATACTTACATGCCTAGTCCTTTATTTTATCTATATCCAAAAGTGTATAGTTTTTTTTTTCTTTTCATTTAGACACTAGCTTATATTTTGTGTGTTTTGTTGACTGAAGAAATTACTCTTGTGTTGAAATGCCTTCAGTGTGACTTCCATATATCTCTTGACAATCACACACTCCTTTACTTGTTTAGCTATTTCCATTTAGCAGTTAGCCAGACATCAAGAATTGTGTTCACTTTCAGTTTAGGTAGAGGTAATAAGCTCCATACAGAGAACTTGACAACTGTATGATCTACATTCAGTTAAATTATTGTAAAACTGCACATGTATCAGAGTCATGATATTGTACCATCATTGCTAGATGCCAAAGTTACTGATCTAACAAGAGAAAACAAAAGATGTAATTAATTACCAATCTTGGTCAGCTACATTTATTTTAGTACTTTAGTTCCCTTATTACAAGGCTGGATCAATCCTACTGCTTTACTGTTCAGAGGAAAAATGTTATCTTTCTCTGACTGGAAGTAAACCCTCATTAACATACCATTTGCAAGATGTCGATTTGTACATTGGAAATCTAGAATTGGAAGTTGCATGTTAGAGAAGGAAAGTAATATTTATGGACATTGAAAAGAATCTGCAGTAGACAGGATGACAACAAAGACTCGTGTGTTTTCCCAGTCATCATTTGTAGTGGTAAGAAAATTTAACAAGTGACAGAGAAGCAAAAAGACAGAAGTATATAAATACAAATTAAAAACATAAATACAAATATAAATGATAGGAATCGAAAAGTACTAAAGATATTACATAGATAAGTAATTTGGAAGAAAAGAAAATTAATAAATAAAAATGATATATGTTGATAGAAAAGTAATAAATTTAATCTGAAACGTTTGGCCTCTTATTGTCCTTTCTACTGCACGATGTTTTCAGCATCCAGAATATTATCTTTCTAGTGTCTAGTTTTATTCTGCTGTCACCATATTCACTGTTGCTTATCACTGTAAATAGGTACCATAGGGAGGCTGCTGTATTCAGTCACAGGACATGTTGCATTGATGGTTCTTCCCATCATGTATAGATTACACACCAACAAATTGCAATTTTAACAAAAAGCAATAAACCAAAGCAAGTATAATAAGAGTAGTATGAGATTCCTGTTGCTGATGACTTTCACAAGTGTTTCGTATAAACTAGAATGTTAACAATAGAAAAATAATGCAATTAAAAACTTTGATAATTACAACTGAATTATTTCAGTTAATGAAAAATTATTCAAGTAATTAAATATAAGACAGTGCCTCATTTATGCATCCTGTATTCCATAACATAATTACCTTGACATAATAATATTCTAAGTCTTCTTCTTCTGTTGTCCTACTGCTTTTGCCATGAAGTGTGTAGAGTGGAGGCAGATCTAATTTCCTCTGTTTCGCTGTCTTGTTTCTTGAACTAATGTCATATTTGATTTCTTCAATGTTTCATTTACTACATCTAGCCAGCTCTTTCTGTGTCGTCCTCTTGCCTTGTATCCCAATGTTCTTATGTAGAACATTCTGCTGGTTGATCTTGTTCCATTCTAACTAAACTAAATGTCCAAACCATTTAATTCTTTGGTGTTTTATAGTCAGTAATTGGTGTTATCTCTAAATTCGTTCTTATTTTTTCATTTGTTTCTCAATCTCTTCTTGCTTTTCCAGCTGCATTTCTTAACTTTCACTGCCAAAAAAAGTAGAGAATTTGGACCAAACAGAAATTGATGGCAGAAAATGGGAAGTAAGGGTGTGTCACTGTAATGATCTAAATATGGTTAAAATGGTAACAATTATTTTGTATTATATATCAAATTAAAGTAGACTGCACAGGGAACATGTAAGTATTGCTATTATTGCTATAGGTTAGAAATATCATCATAATAATGTTAGATTTTGTTTTTAAAAAATTGAAGACATGGGTGACAATTATTTAAAATTTTCAATATTCATTCCACTCGGTCTGCCTCTATCTCGTCTACCACTAATCTTACCAGTTGTAACAATTTTCCTTAATGCCTCACTTCTCTTTACCTGATCAATTACCATTGTTCCTTTCTTACAGTTGTGTAACGTTCTACTGTCATTAGCCTCTTCCAGGAAATCATTCTTAGTATACTTTGGCTGTTGAAGATATTCGCAACATTCATCTCTGAAATCATATACCCATTGCATTTAAGCTCACCCTAATTTATTTGCTCACTGCCACAAAGCGGGTTCTGTTGTTATATTACATTTTGATGTCATCTTTTTCTTTGATATAATTATTGTCTCTGTTTGTTTTTGTTTTTGTGTATTAAGAAAAGTCCCTTTTTGGACTCTCTATGCTTTCTGCACAGGAGACATCCTCCACAAAATCGATCGCCATGTGCTGGACCAATTAGCAGGTAGTGACCACAGACCAATCAAGCTTGTAATGAATATGGAGTATGTTCCACAGGAGCAAAAGCCCTTGCCCCGCTGGAATTACAAACGAGCAGATTGGGACAGATTTGCCATACTAACAGACACATATTGTGAAAACATAAATACACGATATGGCAACATAAAGCAAATGGTGGAAAGTCTAAACAGAGCGATAATGCAGGCAGCCACTGAGTCTATTCCTAGAGGAGCGAGGAAAAATTACAAACCATACTGGACTGAAGAACTACAAAGTTTGGAGGACAAAGTTGAAGATGCCAGGAAGACAGCAGAGAGAGAACAAACAATTGAAGCGAATATCTCTCTCAAAGCCATCTCAGCAAAATATAAAAGAACAGTAAATCAAACAACAAGAGATTGTTGGAGGGAAAAAACAGAAAACCTGAATTTTGACAGGGATGGAAACAAACTATGGAAACTAGTGAAAGCCATGAACAATGAAGGACCTAGAAACAAACAAATAACAATTAAACAAGGAAATGCCTTGCTTACAGGAAAAAAGGCTGCAAATGCACTAATGGAACACTATGCAAATGCAAACCACATTGATATTACAACCGAACAGAAGAAAGCAATCAAAGACAAACAGATACATCATAGAAATACAGAGACAGCAGCAGAATATATGATGGCAAATCTAACAATGGAAGAAATGGAACAGGCAATGAATACCCTAAAAAAGAAGAAATCACCAGGAAAGGATGGAATCACAAATGAAATGCTAATAGGACTAGGCACCAAGGCAAAGAAGAAACTACTAGCAGTCCTAAATAACAGCTGGAAGAGAGGAATAGTCCCACAGGCATGGAAGGAAGCTATACTAATACCAGTCCCAAAGAAAGGAAAAGACCTGGAAGAACCTAATGGCTATCGACCTATCAGTCTACTTAGCTGTGTAGGAAAATTAATGGAACGCATTATCAATGGCAGGCTAACATGGCATCTGGAAGAAAACAAACTCTTAACACCACACCAAGCAGGATTCAGAAAGTACAGATCCACTGAAGATCAAATAACCTATATAGCTCAGGAAATAGAGGATGCCTTCCAAGAGAAAACGCACACACTAGCAGTCTGGATAGATTTAGAAAAGGCATTTGATAAAGTATGGAAGGAAGGACTGAAAGTAAAACTGCAAAACATGCATGTTTGTGGGAAAATGTACAAATGGATCAGCCACTACCTTGAGAACAGAACTGCCAGGACAAAAGTACAAGGACAAAGAAGCAAAATGATGCTGCTGGAGCAAGGTGTCCCCCAAGGAGGAGTTCTTTCACCAACATTATTCCTAGCATATATAAATGACATCACAGAAAATTTTCCAGCCAGAGTACACACATCCTCCTTTGCAGATGACCTAGCCATATGGACATCTGAAGAATATATTAGTACAGCTAACAGCAGAATACAGCAAGCCTTATTAGCGCTAGAGGACTGGTCAAAATCATGGCTAGTGAAGATAAGTGAGGAGAAAACAACATGCACAGTGTTCTCCCTCTCAAATAAAACTCAGCAACCTAAGCTGGTATTGAATGAAAAAATATTGCGCCATGAAGAAAATCCAAACTATCTAGGAGTCACTTTTGATCGTCGCCTGACATGGAAGACACAGGTTGAGAAAAATCGAACAAGAGCAAGGCAGAGAATGGCAATCATGAAAAAGCTTGCTGGTACAACGTGGGGAGCAGATGAGAAAGTTCTCAAGAAGTTATATACTGGACGGGTGAGGCCAGTACTGGAATATGGCATTGCAGCTTGGGCAACAGCAGCTAAGTCAAACTTTAACAAAATAAGTAGAGTCCAAAACCAAGGAATGCGAATCATAACTGGAAGCCTGAAGACAACGCCTATTAATGAACTAGAAAAGATCACTTGTTTACAACCAATGCAGGATAGAAGAGATAGCAGAGCCCAGCAACAAGCAGAAAAATTTAGAAGATTGACAGACCACCCTATGTACAACAGATTTAATGGTTTTGGAAAGGGAAGACTGAAGCGTAGCAACTTTGTAGAAACTGCAAAACGAAGGATTAGGGCAGATCCTATACTTAACATATCAACAGTCAAGCCCATACACAATGCACACAAGTTCCCAGCTTGGAGACAGCAGCAACTGCCTGAGATGATAGAAAACATTCCTGGTATTGAGAAAAAGAACACTCAGCATGAAACCGAAAGAAGAGAAATAACCCTAAACTACATAAAAGAACATTACCCAAGCAGGAATTGGACCCATGCATATACAGATGGATCAGCCAAAAATTCAATAGAGAATGGAGGAGGAGGAATTCTCCTAAATTTAAAAAATGGAGTGAAAAAAACACATTCAATGGCAACTGGAAAATTTTCAAGTAACTTCAAAGCGGAGGTAGAGGCTCTGAAAACTGCAGCAGAAATGCTCCTGATGGAGGAAAATAAAGAGAAGCAAATAGCTATCTTCACAGATGCAAAGTCAGCTGTCTCAATACTGAAGAGCAATAACAGCACAGAACTAACTGACCTAAGAGCAGCACTCCATGGTCTATGTCAGAAATCCAAAAAAGTTGTAATACAGTGGATCCCATCACATTGCAGTATACCTGGAAACGAAGAGGCTGACAGACTGGCAAAAGAGGGCGGACGACTACCACAGCCTGACATAGACATAACCTATAATGAGGCAAAGAGGTTGATAAAAAGCACTTATAGAACCAAATGGGAATCAGAGCATCCAGGCCATCAGAAGGATGATGCATATTACAAACTCGACCGAAGAGAACAAGTAGCAATCTTCAGACTCCGCACAGGACATAACAGGCTGAAATACCACTTGTTCAATAAACTAAAGATAGGAGATACCGATGAATGTAATTGTAGAACTGGAAAAATGACAGCAAAACATTTGCTGCAGGATTGCCCAACGTATGCAGAACAGAGAAAGATATTTTGGCCCACACCTGCTTCATTTGAGGACAAGCTCTATGGAGATATCAACAAGCTCAAGTTGACCGCAGCTTACTTTAACTACATACACTTTGACATTTAAAGGTGCATAAAGACCCAGAGGCATGAAATGGAATATTGCTTGGATAGCAAATCCATTATGTGGAAAGTCCAAATCGAAAGCTCGCTGTGTGGGCTTCATAAAAGGTGGAAAAGTGTCCTAGTGGCACGAAATGGAATATTGCTTGGATAGCAAATCCATTACGTGGAAAGTCCGAATCAAAAGCCCATTGTGTGGGCTTCATAAAAGGTGGAAAAGTGTCCTAGTGGCATGAAATGGAATATTGCTTGGATAGCAAATCCATTACGTGGAAAGTCCGAATCAAAAGCCCAACAGTGGGCTTCATAAAAGGTGGAAAAGTGTCCTAGTGGCACGAAATGGAATATTGCTTGGATAGCAAATCCATTACATGGAAAGTCCGAATCGAAAGCTCACTGTGTGGATGTCATCTGCAGACTGCATACTTCTGGTTTCCGGAAGAACAGCTTATGGTGAACGGAAGGCCCAATATACGGAAGTGAGGCTAAGCAGCCATGTGCAGGACATGACGATTCCTTGGGTGAGCCCAGTACCAGAGCGCTATGTGATGGCTCTGCAAGTATGGAAGCCTCCTTGGATGGCGGGGAATGCCCATGGTCTGCCCCTGCCTTCCCTTGAGCGCTGACCGGGATCATTGGCTGTTCTATATGGACCAGCTGGGATGGGGGATAACACCACAACAGTGAGAGTCAAACGTCCTAAGAAACCCCCGGGAAGGTTAACCCGGTCAACAAATGCCCGCAGAAGTCGGATGTGTCGGCCTAACGGCGCAAGAACGCAGCTCTGCTGTAAACAGGCACAACGCAATCACATCCGGAAAAAAACTCCGGATGAACGAAGAAGAAGAAGAAGAAGGACTCTCTATGAATACAATTAGTTAGTTAGTTAGTTAGTTAGCTAGCTAGCTATCTAGCTAGCTAGTTAGTTAGTTAGTCGCGGTTTCAACTTCATGGCAAAAGGTCGCCCCATAATGCTTCGTTCCTGTGCCAGTGAATATCACACAAAATGCTCCTCACTGCCCCGTGTGAAAAGTGGAGAAGACAGGGGTCTCGACAAACCAACAGCCTGCACAGGTATACATGGATAATACCACTGCCTGAATACCAACAAAAAAGTCAGCCACAAAAAATATAGTTCATCATCGATGGAAGCGGCAGTTACTAGGAAACCAGCAGCCACACATTACCGCATAATGCAAATCAAGTTACTTTAGCAACCGGCAAGCCACCATTTTTCTTAACATGCAGTCCACAATACAAACAACTGTGGACAGATGTAAAAGCACTCCACATGAAATACACAGATCACAGTGTCGCACCATGCACTTAACTCAGTGGCTGGGTGACAGTACCATGCACTACCAGTCCAACTTTAGCAAAATGCATAAGTAAACCAAAGCCACAAGCATAAACACTCCAGAGGCCTTAACAGCTCATCTGCCTATCCTCCATGTTGGACTGGAAGTCTGTCTATGAATACAATGTCCAACAGTAATGTAACAATGTGATAATAATAATAATACTAATAATAATAATAATAATAATAATAATAATAATAATAATAATAATAATAATAATAATAACCTTCTCGCCTCATATCTGACTATGGGATGATGCACCCAATGTGTAGACAGCCTACAGCTGCGCAGGTCAGCTTTCCCTTCAGCATTCTTCTTTTTTCTCTTCTTGATGAAGTAATTGCCTTTCCCAGAGTTCAAAATGAATACTTACAGTTCATCTCCACATGTAACAATGTGGTCGCGTTGAGTTAAGAACCGACATCAGTGCACTCAGGACATTCCCATACGTGCTCTGTCCCCTCGTTCAACAGCCAGCAAAGAGTCACACTACTAATCGTTCCCACGGCTATCTGATTAAAAGTTCTCCTGGTCTTCCCTCTCAGTTTTGAGATTCTTCCAGAACACCTGCCGATCCCCCACAATCTCATGCTTTCCACATATGGGCTCTCAATTTGTTCCTCCGCCTTCTCCACCTGGTCCCACAAGCGCCAAACCACCTCCCCCTTGTCCATAGGCAATCTGCTACCAAAAGGTGCATTCCCTGCTAGCTTATCAGCCTGTTCATTCCCCCGCATGGCCAGGGTAAAATATCCATACAATTCTCAGAATCTGTGACCTCTGAAGCGACGAGAGCCATTTCACATGAAACATTCCTTTCTCCACCTTACTAAGCACACTCTTTGAATCCGTAATGAATACAACGTGTGTTGCAGTAGTCTCCTCTAGCTTAAGTTGATTGCAGCTCCCTGTAAAGCACATGCAACAAACATGTACTATTTGATAGATACTGTATGACGATTGTATGTCACTGCTTTGTCTGGTGCTCAACTATCTACCTGTGAGAGTTATGTTTCCGTTGTGTAGTGACTTTAACTATGTATTATGTACTATTTGATAAATATTGTATGACATTGGCTTTGTTCCTCGTATACATGTATCTACTGTGTTCGCCAGGAATGAGGCGCTGGAACCTCTTGCCCCCGGGTAGATTGGGCCCGTTAGCTATTACAGCAGCCAATCTAGGAGATGGAAAGCTCCGATTATAAACCCCCAAGTTTAAAGTGGACCGACATGCCGAGGACTGAATGGCCACGGGTGAGCTGGTCGTGAACGTGGAACGTCTGGTATGCGGGCGGGGCGGCGCTAGGCGTATGGACTCCTGAGGGACATCCCCTGCCCCTTCCCTAGCAGGCAGGCTCTACTAGGGTGACCGATTATATCCTGCCTTCATATCAAACAATGTGGTTAAAACTGACCATATCACCCACTGAGTACTGACTGCTTTTGAAACAATGGGGCCAGCACCATATACCTAATAACATCAGGACACAGAAAAAGAGTCCTTTACTTTTTTTTAAGTTATGCTTCCTTTGTAAGCTTCTCAGCATTGTTTCAGATCTGTGTAAGATTATGTGTGTGATTTTGTCAGCTGGTTTAAAATCGTGGTTTTTATTGAGTCTGCCATATAAGCATTTATCTGCTGACATTGATAATAGTGTTCCTCTGAAACACCATGTTGGTAAATAAGCTAATTCTCTGCCTCAGAAAAAGAAAGGCCGTTAATAAGAAAATAACTGGTCACTCTATTCCATTCTAAAATTGGTGATCTAGTATATGTGACACATCCAAATGGTAGTTTCTGTTGTGCCTAGGCCCCTCATCCTGCAAGTGCACTAGTTCCAGAGACATCAACTAGACCTGCCCCAATATAAACAACATGAAATGTTAGAAACATTTGTGACTAGGTGATAACTTCTGCTATTTCCAAACCGAGAACTGAGGTAGTGTCCCATATCTGGAGTCAGTGTGGTCCCTTTGCCTTTGGTCGTCTGCTAAAACATCTCCGGACATGGCCGCCATATAGTTGTTTCCATGACTGTCTCCATGTGTGCCTGACTTGTATACTGCCTGTGTTGAGAATTAGTAGCTGGTATGTTACATTGATCTGTCAGTAAGTGTAGAATACTTGTATAAACAGTTAGTTGCATGTGCTTTACAGGGCGCTACAATCAACTCAAGCAATTATTGCCAGTTTGTGATTTACTAGGCAATTTTTTGTTGAGTAGTTTGCCATAGATTTCTAAATGGCCGACACTCATTCTATGGAAATAAACACAAAGCAGTCTACTTCCAAATCACCCATGGCTGATTTCAAACCTTGGACTCGGAATGTCAGGGGGGTATGAAATTGCATCTCAATATCCCCTAAGCCACAGATGCCGGTTGATTATTTTTTTATGTATTATCAATAGCCGTATCAACTTTCACAGATATGTGTCATCAATATTATCTATTAAAATGGGACGCAGAGGTGTTTCCAAGGCACCAGGGCCGGGTTATATACTGGCCAAGACCTATTGACGCGTCCTCATCGAGCGTCCTGGGCAACAGGTCTCTTCGGGGTCCTGGCTAAAATTAGTAGGATCACCGGTTCCTCCGAAGTCGGAGAGTGTCTGCCTGTATGGCGAGGAACCACCAGTCTGCACACCAATAAGCCAGACATGGGACAACGGATACTCACGCAAACCTCAGGTCCTGTATGACATCACACTGATGTTGGACAACAGGATGCCTTCATCCGACATACAGGACTTCGCGTTGGAGCTCAAGCCAATTAACACAAGCAAGCAAGCAATCTATTAAAATAATTTTCATCTGGTTATGACTATATAATATATATGATTATTTACAAACATTAATGTAGATGTATACATATAATCATACACATTGTGCTAAAATTCCCCTTACACAAATACAGAGGCACGCAGACAGTTAGACAGGTAACTTAAACAAAAATAATATTTCACAAAATTTCTAGGGTTATCTGCTACTTGTACAACCTACTTCCGTAGTACTGGTTTTATTTGTTTGTTTACCAGGATTTTTGTTTTTCTCCAATCAAGCTGCAAGACATACACAGACTCTTCAACTTGGGGAAAGGATTTGTAATACTGGTTTATTTATATCAAGTCATGGGGGTTGCAACAGGGCAGTGGTAAACATGCTTGCCTGCCAGTCAGGTGGTCATCCGTTCAAATTCACATGAGGGTTTGTTTTAAATATACCTGATAAGCCTCATGGTATGGAAAAGAGTCCCTTACTCCCTTTATATCATGTGAGAATATTCAATCAGAAGACTTGTGGGACGTGTTTGAACATGTCACTCCACTACAAAAATAGCTTTGTGTCTGCCCATAAACTTATTCAGCAGAAAATGATGTGGTGGTTTCCCAATACCTTCCACATCCATGTAAGAAATGCGATTATATTATATTTTATTTCAACATACCATGTCAATTCCAGGACCTGCATCTTTAGGAAAAGGTCCACCAGATCCCTGTAAGACATGAAGGAATAGTGCTAAACACAAACAACTGTTTATTTCTGTTTACTGCTAGATTACTACACATCATTGAAACAGAAACTAGATTACCCAAAGTTATAATACTAGACTTCATAATGTAGAGCTATTACCATGCTTAGTCCACTACCACATTAATGTGATGGTCTTCTTCTTCTTTGTTCATCTGGAATGTTTATTTTGGACATAATTATGTTGCGCCTGTTTACAATAGAGCTGCGATATTTGTGCCTTTTGACATCCTTCTTCTTCAAGCATTTGTTGACCGGATTAACTTTTCTGCGATGCGGTGGTCTGACATTTAATATCTATTAAAGCAGGCATTTTTTCCAGCTGGTATAGCCTTTTATATTATTATTTTATATTTTATATTTATATTTTATATATTATTTAGACTCGTAAAATGAATTGAAAATATGGGCCAACTGCACCAATGTGCCTGAATGGCATGTTAGTTTCATGAATTTACTGTAATTGTAATTTGTAAATGATCTGTAACAACTGTTGGACATCGTAGTAATAGAGACTGCAATAAAGGGACTTTCCTTGAATATTAAGAAAACAGAATCAATGGTTATATCAAAGAAACATATGATATAATAACAGAAGGAAAAATACTAAGCCAAACAGATCAGGAAGTGAGGACAACAGAGATGTGGTTTCTGAGACCTGAGTTGCGAATATTTTGGATTGCCACAGTGAATAACAACTAGTACTTGGAAAAAGCTAATTTTTTTTTTTCACTCGCTCGCTTTGAACTCAAGCGTAGTCCATACACACTATTTCTAGTAGTGTTGGAGTGAATTTTGCGTGTGGATTAGCTTTACCTATTAACAGTGTCCCTCGCCATCAGGCAAACCCACTCCGACTTCAGAGGTAGACAATGTAAAAACAGGCTAATGAAAGTAGAGCATGAGAAGAGAGGCAGTGGAAAGCATCATGACAACTGGAAAGGTGACTGGTAGAAGAAGCACGGGCAGACAGAGATAAACAGATTTTGGATGGACTGAGATGGTGGAGTGGAGGAACATCATCAACAGAGTTGATCCAGAACAGCAGAAACTGAGAGCTGTATGTAGATGCACGAATGACTGTAGCAACTGGCAGGGTACGTGCTGATGATGATGAAGGTAATAAATTCCAATATTTTGGGGGCAACCATAACATCAGATTGGAAATATGTGATGGAGATTAACAGCAGAATGGGCCAAGCCAAAGCTATGTTGCTAGCACAATATACGCAATACACTTCAAGTTGTGCATTTACTGATATTTATATGATATGTTTTTCTAATCTGCTTCTGCCACACCCAGTTGTTACATTAGCCCACTATATCCTGGTTATTACTTATGTCCTATGTGTTATTATTTTAACTTTTTAATGGCAAAACATGGAATATTTTAAAGAAACAGCTGCATGGAATAGAACGAGATAAAGTAATAGCTGTCTTGGACAGAACATAAAGAGGTTACATGTAGAAGGCTCAGATCGCATGCTCAAACTTATTGTAACATGTTGTAACATTCTCGAGCCATTTACACTTTCACGACTCACTCCATCACTTTTTTATTATTATATTACAATTCCTCCAGATCCCTCATGTTTGCATCATCCAGTCTTGTATGCATTCTTATTTTCTTTTTCTGCCCCAGCAAGTTCAATGGGTGCATGAGGCGTTCTATGTCATTGTTTAGGCATCATCACTTCTCTCATGCTTCTGGCTAGGCTTCAACTCCCAGCTGAATGAAGATATTCATTCTTGAGCATAGCCTACGATGGGTAGCTTTGTGATGTTCTGTTGTGATAATTTGGTGTGTCCAGTGTGTGTCGTGTGGTTACACACCCGCTTCACACGCGTGATCCGGGACTGTTTCCGGATCCGGTCAGGGATATGCACTACTGACGAGCTCAAACGAGGGCGAAACTCGAGTATAGTGCTTCCATATTGACGTGGATACGCCTTTGGTTCATACCAGAATGCGATCGGCGTTGCCAGTAGTGGGTTGTGCTCAATATTTGAATGAAGATATGTTTCCAGCAACTTATGGAGCTGAAGTCAACCCGACTGTTTATAATCAACACTGGAGATTTCTCATGGAAGAAAGTCAACTGGTCGCCCCATCTCAAAATGATATGTGTTTTTGCTTCATACCCCTCTAGCAGCATTCAATATGAAGACCTTTACCTTGAAAACAGATGTTGGGAAATGTAACCAAACATGATTTTGAATAGAGAAAGACAAAGAATATTGTGTTGTGTGATATCATCCCCAGTGTTCAGTTTCTACAAAGGTCTGATAAAACAGAAATAAATCCATGATCAGACAAACTGTAACAAATGAATAGTATGAAAATGAAGTTGCTGTATTGCCTTACTGGGTGCAAGATGGCTTTTTCTATTAACAATTTTCGTGGAGTTCTTGGAATGTCAAGTGCAGCAAACAATGGCCATATTTTATCAGAAACTGATGCAAAGTCTGCAGGGGTTCTGTAAATAAAAGAAACATAAACAACTTGCTGGAAAATCTGACTACTGAAGATACAAAAAGTGTTGTTGAACTGAGTCAAGAAGCAACCTCACAGCACTCAAGACATTCCCATTTGTGTTTCATCCTCATCTTCAACAATGAGTGAAGAGCCCCAATAATAATGGTATCAGTTGCAGTCTGATTATGTGTTCTGTTTGTTCTTTCCTCGCAGCCCTGATTGTTGGTTAGATCCTCACACTCCCTTCACCCATTCTCTCCAGGCCATGATGATGTATCTGTTTGTTCTTTCCTTGAAGCCCTGATTGTTGGTTAGATCCTCACACTCCCTTCACCCATACTCTCCAGGCCATGATGATGTATCTGTTTGTTCTTTCCCCGGAGCCCTGATTGTTGGTTAGATCCTCACACTCCCTTCGCCCATTCTCTCCAGGCCATGATGATGTATCTGTTTGTTCTTTCCTTGAAGCCCTGATTGTTGGTTAGATCCTCACACTCCCTTCATCCATCCTCTCCAGGCCATGATGATGTATCTGTTTGTTCTTTCCTTGAAGCCCTGATTGTTGGTTAGATCCTCACACTCCCTTCACCCATTCTCTCCAGGCCATGATGATGTATCTGTTTGTTCTTTCCTTGAAGCCCTGATTGTTGGTTAGATCCTCACACTCCCTTCGCCCATTCTCTCCAGGCCATGATGATGTATCTATTTGTTCTTTCCTTGAAGCCCTAATTGTTGGTTAGATCCTCACACTCCCTTCACCCATACTCTCCAGGCCATGATGGTGTATCTGTTTGTTCTTTCCTTGAAGCCCTGATTGCTGGTTAGATCCTCACACTCCCTTCACCCATTCTCTCCAGGCCATGATGATGTATCTGTTTGTTCTTTCCTTGAAGCCCTGATTGTTGGTTAGATCCTCACACTCCCTTCACCCATTCTCTCCAGGCTATGATGATGTATCTGTTTGTTCTTTCCTTGAAGCCCTGTTTGTTGGTTAGATCCTCACACTCCCTTCGCCCATTCTCTCCAGGCCATGATGATGTATCTGTTTGTTCTTTCCTTGAAGCCCTGATTGTTGGTTAGATCCTCACACTCCCTTCACCCATTCTCTCCAGGCCATGATGATGTATCTGTTTGTTCTTTCCTTGAAGCCCTGATTGTTGGTTAGATCCTCACACTCCCTTCGCCCATTCTCTCCAGGCCATGATGATGTATCTGTTTGTTCTTTCCTTGAAGCCCTGATTGTTGGTTAGATCCTCACACTCCCTTCACCCATTCTCTCCAGGCCATGATGATGTATCTGTTTGTTCTTTCCTTGAAGCCCTGATTGTTGGTTAGATCCTCACACTCCCTTCACCCATTCTCTCCAGGCCAAGATGATGTATCTGTTTGTTCTTTCCTCGGAGCCCTGATAGTTGGTTAGATCCTCACACTCCCTTCGCCGATTCTTTCCAGGCCATGATGATGTATTTGTTTCTTCTTTCCTTGAAGCCCTGATTGTTGGTTAGAACCTCACACTCCCTTCACCCATTCTCTCCAGGCCATGATGATGTATCTGTTTGTTCTTTCCTTGAAGCCCTGATTGTTGGTTAGATCCTCACACTCCCTTCGCCCATTCTCTCCAGGCCATGATGATGTATCTGTTTGTTCTTTCCTTGAAGCCCTGATTGTTGGTTAGATCCTCACACTCCCTTCACCCATTCTCTCCAGGCCATGATGATGTATCTGTTTGTTCTTTCCTTGAAGCCCTGATTGTTGGTTAGATCCTCACACTCCCTTCACCCATTCTCTCCAGGCCATGATGATGTATCTGTTTGTTCTTTCCTCAGAGCCCTGATTGTTGGTTAGATCCTCACACTCCCTTCGCCCATTCTCTCCAGGCCATGATGATGTATTTGTTTGTTCTTTCCTTGAAGCCCTGATTGTTGGTTAGATCCTCACACTCCCTTCACCCATTCTCTCCAGGCCAAGATGATGTATTTGTTTGTCCATACTAACAAAAGGCCCTGCCCACTTCTGCATTATGCAACACCAATACCCTACCCAGTATGCAGACCCAGACAGTATGTCCACATGCTTGTTTTCTAAAATATCTGTATATCCTGGGCAAAAGATTCAGAATATGTTCTCTACCTGTGATTTTTGAATTGAAGCCCGCCATTCTGCATGAAGCATGCCTGTCTTTACCATTCTCAGCATGATCTGTGGGTCTGTTGCAATCATAACATATGTGCTGTTGTCCTCCAGCCAGCAGAATGTCGTAATGACTGTCTCCACTTCCATTCTCAATGTAGATGTGGTATCATATGCCCGATTCTCCTGCAGTAAATACCATCTATTACCCTTTGCTATGAACCCTCTGGCACTTTTATGCTTCTTAGCCCGGAGCCATCTGTGCGGATGATTACATCATCACTGGGGCATAAACTGCCATGAATCAAATGTTGCACCTCCCATTCTGCACAGCCATGTGGCCAATCACTGCTCTCCTGGTCTAATGTGATTATGTAGGCACATAAAAATAACTAAAACTACTTGCACCTTGAAGCACAAATATTAAGCTAACAAAATTGCACATAACTATTCTGAGAAACTTTTTGTCACAGTTAAAATATGTTGACTCTTTGGCTACTAGAAAGAGTTAAGTTTATACCATCACTGAAGTTCTCAACACAAGGTTGATGAACTACTAAATCTATATATAGTAACCGCGACTGCAACAGGATCAGCAAATACAAATAATCGATAAACTATTGACCCCATGAAATCAACAAGACATTCTGACTGATACATAAGATATGTCTGTGCTTGTTGGTTTGATAGGATCAGTAGCTGTCAGTTTTGTTTTGTGTTTTTTTCCCCAATATGATACTTCCTGTTAGCTAATGTACATACATACTTGGCTACTAATAAACTGGTTGTTATATCTCATAGTTTAATTTAGTGGGTTTTCAGTATTTTATTTTTCTGTAGTCACAAAAAATTTTAAAAATGTATTTTTTGTGTGGTTGTTTGTGATTTCTTGGCTTTATGAAATTTATGGTCAGCAGTTTTCCATTGCTTTTTGAATAACTCATACCATTGTATGAAAACCTATGCAAGGTGGTCTGATTCCAAATAGTCCATAGCCCTGTTTCGGACACGGTATGCAGGATTACAAATTGCATTCAAAACCCCTTCGCCATAGTGCCAGCGGTGGGAACGATTAGTAGTAGGACTCTTCGCTGGCTCTTGAACGAGGGGACGGAGCACGTATGGGAATATCCTGAGTGCAGTGATGTCAGTTCTTAACTCAACTCAACAGTGCCAGCTTTACAAAACGTCAAGTAACACCATTTCTTCAATTCCGTTCAAATTCATGTTCATTTATGTTCCAATGCATGGGATGTTATGTAGGATTGTTATGCTTTGTACTGCCAGATGATTAGAATCCACACTATACAGATGGCAGTGTGTGACACAATTCATGTTCAAGTAATAATTATGATGAACAGAAAGTTGATTGGAATTTCAGTTGTTTACAGCCTAATGCTATTTTTGGATAGTTGTTTTTGTTTACATATACAATCAACAGAGAGAGAAAAGCAAAAGGCACTGTCCTTCAAGAAATCAATAAAAACCTTATACTGATAACAGACATTACATGTTGACAGTCAAGATTATTTGGGCACATTATGAAAATAAATAAACTTAAAAACTTAGTGACAACTGGCAAAATTGATGGGAAAAGAGCATGGGCAAGGCAAAGAGATAAATACCTGGATGGCTTGACTACATGGCTTAACTGGGACAAGCACACAGACTTGATTCTTCTTCTTCTTCTGCGTTCATGATTGCGTTGTGCCTGTTTACAGCAGAGCTGCGTTCTTGCGCCGTTAGGACGAGACATCTGACTTCTGCAGGCATTTGTTGACCGGGTTAACCTTTCCGGAGACTTGATTCAAGACTCTGGATGGGTGAATCATGAGTGCCCATGGTTATCAGTATGGCACATCAAGGAGGAGAAGATGATGATGATGATGATGATGATAATATATATATATTAGGAGTTCCCTTGAAGTAAGATGGCGGGACATTTTTTCGTCCCGTAAAATGGAACGTGTTTTTTCCGAAATGTGTATGGATTAAGTGTTTTTTTCGTGGTGAAATGGAGTTCGGACCGTGCAACGGAGTTCGTGCATGCGCGTCCGGTTTTCTTTCGGCGTATCATCGGCGCCCGGTGGCGATAGTTAAGCCTAACATGGCGACCAGACGACCAGCTAGGACACAACGTGGTAAGAGGGCGGGCGCGCGCAGAAGGCGCTTAAAATGTGACAGATTGGGTATCGGAAATGTTCGAGTACTGTACTGGAACTGTGCATCATTTAGTCAACGCCGACCCATTCTTGAAAAACTACTCTACGGAAACGATATTGTGGTCTTGCAAGAAACACAGCTCACCGACGGAACAGTCAATGTTGCGGGATTTCAGGGTTTCTTTAACAGGCGGCACCTCGGACAGGCCATTCTGGTCCGCGACAACATACTAGTGTCTGAGATCGATATGTCCGCCTGGAACAGCGATGCCCTGCAAGTGCAGGCATTAAGAATAATGACACCAGTGCAGCTTGCAATCGTTAACGTCTATGCGCGAAATGGGAAGGTCGACGTGCGACAATGGCAGAGTTTGTTCGATATGGATGAAAGGCATATCATCTACTGCGGGGACTTCAATGTCAGAGGCAGTCAAGGGGGGAATTGCATCACCAATAGACAGGGAGAAGATTTGGAGGACGCCCTGGCATCGGCTGCCCTAATCTGTCTGAATGATGGGAAGGTCACTAGAATGGCCACTCGACCAGGCGACTCTGACAGCATCGTTGACTTGGCTCTGGTGTCACCCACCATCGCACCAAGGTGCCGGTGGTGCACACTGGGATACCACGATAGTGACCACTACCCTTGTGTCATCCTGATCAAGAAGGACGGGGCCATGAGTCAAAGAAACAAGACCAATGCCTTCCTGTATTCACTGGTCAAGTCGCCATAAGCAAGATCAGAAGAAGGAAACTAACTTCCTCCCGTAGGAGACAAGAAAGATGGCTGCAGCCACCATGGTGGAATGGAGAGGTCGAGAAGGTGTGGCTGGGAAAGAGGCAGGCTGTCAAAGACTGGCAAAAGGCCAGGAAGGCTAACATGCCACAGGTTGAGTTGGCGAACCTGAAGACTGAGGTCGTTAGGACGACGACTTTATTCAAATCCTGCGCCAAACAGGCCAAGGCCGACAAATGGGACGAGTTCTGCAGGAAGGTGTGCTCCGAGCAATCTCTTACGACATTCTGGCGCCTCCACAAGAGCATGAACGGTGCTCCACAACGTAGGGGTATTCCAGACTTTCAAGGCACAGACCTCGCATGGAAAAAGTCGGATGCGGATAAAGGTAAGGCCCTTCTTGCACGCTACATAGAACAGACTGACCAGAAAGACGAGCCCGCCAGACAGAGGACCACAACAACACTCTCTCAGTTGTGCGAGGGGGTCGGGACAGACGAAGAATGGACAATCACAGTTGAGATATTGCGTGCGATGCTCAAGAAATCACCTAACACCGCCCCAGGCTCAGACGGCATCCGATATGGTGACCTAATGGTGATATCAGATGATGACATGGAAGAACTGGCCAGAGAATTCAACACCAGTATCCAGAGGGGTCAGGTCAAAGAAGAATGGCTACACAGCTACTTGCTGCCGCTGCCAAAACCGAACAAAGACCACTCCAAGATAAGCGGCTACAGAATCATTACGATGCAGAATACTGTTGGCAAGCTACTGGAGAAAATTGTAGCACACAGACTTGCTTGGGACTTGGAACAGCTCGGCTGCTTCCCGCCCACACTTGGAGGATACAGACGCAACAAAGAGTCATGGCTGAATGCGGCGGTCTTTGCTCAAGATGTTTACGAAGGATTTCAGGTCAGAGAAGAGACATGTGCGGCCGCCATAGACTTAGAGGACGCATATAACAGAGTATCTTTCGAGCACTTGATGCAAACCCTCCTCAGACTGAAAGTGCACCCTCACCTTGTACGATGGATAGCTGCAGTTCTACTCCAAAGGAAGGTGGTGCTAAGATGCGGGAGTTGGTCTTCTGAGCCGATAACGATATGTCCAGGATTGCCGCAGGGTTCACCACTGTCACCAGTACTATTCAACGTGTATACGGTGCCGATCACTGAACAACAGTTGGATGGGAGGGGTAGGACTCTATCATTCGTTGACGACATCCTCGTGTATCAACAGGGTCGAGATAGACAGGCGGTTGCCAACTATATGCAGGGCGAACTAGATCGAATTTCCTCATGGTGTGCTGATGCCGATGCCCTTGTCAACCCTGCAAAGGCAACGGTTACATGGTTCTCACTAAACAACCATATTGTGAAAACAGACCTGCCGGTAGTAAGAATGGATGGGAGCATTCTGAGTAGAACCCAGTCAATGACATATCTTGGCGTGAGGCTTGATCGTAGCCTGTCCTTCAGAGATCATGTCGATTATGTCATAACGAAGGCTCGAAAAGGTTTGGCAGCAATGAGAGTCATGGCGACTGCCAATATCGAGCAAAGACTGCTATTACTTCTGTTCCAAGGACTTGTGCTTTCACGCATCGAGTATGCCCTGGCCATCCTCACTGTCAGCCCTACACAGATTGGAAGATTTGAAAAGGTACAAAACGAAGCCATGCGCATCATTTTGGGCTGCACGAGAGACACCAGCTGTGTAGCAATGAGATACCTCCTTGACTTCCCGACAATGGAACACAGGATCAAGATCTGGAGAGCTCGTGCATACTTAAAAATAAGTGCAGATGAGCAGCACCCCCTGCATGACGCTGTATTCAGAGAAAAGGGTGACAGGCTAAAGAGGGGCAAATCATGGATGGGTCGAGCAGAAGATGTCGTCGGACAGGTCTGCAGTCTTACCAGTATCAACCCCGGCAAGGAATGGGTGCCGGTGCCTCCAGCTTTTAAGTGTACCTTCTCCTGCATTATCACACTCGACAGACGGTGCAGAGAGCAGAACCCTGACGCTGTCAATGCAGAGGTTAACGCGCTCATCTATGATCACTCAGATAGCCCCGAAGTGCTCATCTATACAGATGGATCTGTTGTAAAGCAGCAGAGAAGTGCGTGGGCATTTACAGCCCGTTCAGTGGGCCGAACCGTTCAAGAATCCAGTGGTGCCCACTCTATGACCACGAGCAGCATGACGATGGAGGTGATGGCAGTTACACAGGCTTTCATATGGCTGGAATCTCAGCATTATACCAACGTGTGTGTACTAAGTGATTCAATTAGCATGATTCAGAAGGTCGAAGCTGGATCTGTACGTAGACAGTGGACTGAGTCGTTGCGGAAGTCCGTTGTCCGCAAAGTCACCTTCATCTTCGTCCCGGGACATGCGGGAGTCGAGGGAAATGAACGAGCTGATAAATTGGCTGGCTCTGCACCCCCTGTAGATGGCCAGCCCATGGATCGTGCCGATGTTATTAACGCCCTTAAAGATATGGCGAGAACAGAGGATTTTGACGCCAGTGATTCCACGTCGCTTTCCAGGATGAAAGACCTGGGAGTAAGAATCGGCACAGCCAGACGCGAGAGGTACATCGGGAAAACAAAGCGCCTCGTCAACCAACACAGAACTGGCACTATTAGCCACCGGACGCTGATGCATATGCTGGGGGGAGGATCTGAGCACCTATGGACATGTCCGGAGTGCAACGAAGATACCCCAACTGATAACTAACTAACTAACTAATATATATATATATATATATATATATATATATATATATATATATATATATATATATATATATATATATATATATATATATATATATATATATATATATATATATATATTGTCCCATCAATTTTGCCAGTTGTCACTAAGTTTTTAAGTTTATTTCTTTTCATAATGTGCCCAAATAATCTTGACTGTCAACATGTAATGTCTCTTATCAGTTTAAGGTTTTTATTGATTTCTTGAAGGACAGCGCCATTTGCTTTTCTCTCTCTCTGTTGATTGCATATATAAACAAAAACAACTATCCAAAAATAGCATTAGGCTGTAAACAACTGAAATTCCATATATATATATATATATATATATATATATATATATATATATATATATATATATAT
Organism: Cepaea hortensis; assembly: GCA_963921405.1. Taxonomy (NCBI): domain Eukaryota; kingdom Metazoa; phylum Mollusca; class Gastropoda; order Stylommatophora; family Helicidae; genus Cepaea; species Cepaea hortensis. Next base: position 128,576,598 of record OY992877.1, read on the forward strand.
ATATATATATATATATATATATATCATGAACATGTTATGTTGATATTACCTATTCTCAGAATCCTGAATGTCAGGCTGAGCTCCATGCTCCAGCAGCATCATTATTACCTGATTACACAAAATAACTTAAGACAGAAATGTAAACATGTTGTCTAAAATGCTCTGTGGTACACTGGATATTAACTTGCTGAAATTTAAGAAAAATAAATAAATATGTATAAACATGATCAAATGTATTTTAGCACATGTCAGTTAAAACCCCAACAGGAATGTCAACACAAGTATTAACATGCCACCTTTCAATCGCAGACAATTCCCAGAAACATTATCCCAGAAACATTCTGAACATTATCTAGTGGCCATTGTAGGAGTCATGCTAATCAGAAAACAACAATCCAGCACTGCTGAGGTTTGAACCTGCACCACTGTCTTGGAAAGCAAGCACACTAGCCACTATTCCAACACAGCTCCTAGAAGTTGATACAAGTTCTGTATTTATCGGTCGTGTTATTTATTTATAACAAGTCAGCACACACCCTTTTTTTTGTACCATTGATGCATAATATATGTATCACTCACTAGTACTTTAATCACATAGGGTCTCTATTGTGTGGACTGTTAGATTCTTTATCTGCCTTTTATCCCTCATTAGAACATAGGTTTCCTCATCATGGTCTAGAGAGAATGTGGCAGCAACGGGTGGTCACAGGATCTGGTTGACAGTCATCATGGTCTAGAGAGAATGTGGCAGCAAGGGGTGGTCACAGGATCTGGTTGACAGTCGTCATGGTCTAGAGCAGTGTTTCCCAACGTGGGGCCCATGCCCCACAGGGCGGCAATTTGATTGTTAAGGGGGGGCAATTCGAAAATGGAAGAAATCGGCTGGATATAACAAACCGGGGATACTAGAGACTGAAGTTAACTAAATTGGAACCTGACATAAAATCTCTTTGCAGCAAGCATAAAGCGCAAGGATCTCACTAAATTTAAATAATAAATAATTACTAATAATTAAAATAATATAGAAAAATCTTTCATTAAAATTAGCGTGTACTTGAATTGCAGTTCTCCATTATCTTCTTCTTCTTCAGCATTCCGAGTCATTAGAGGTTCTTTGCTGCAGATACAAGCCATCTCCATTCGTCTCTCTGGTTGACCTTCTCTTGCCAGTCGTTGATTCCAAGTGCTTGTAGGTCTGTATGTATATTATCTCTGCACCGTCTTCTTGGTCTACCTCGGGGTCTACGGTCATTTATTTCTTGAGTGTAAGCGAGTTTTGTTTCCCTATTATTTTCCATTCTTTCTATATGCCCCAGCCATTGCAGTCTATTAGCCTTCATGATACCAGTAATTAGCGGGGACTTAAACAGCTCATAAATGTCTTTGTTGCTACTTCTTTTCCACTCTCCACTTTGTGTATCCCTAATGGGCCCAAAGATGTGTCTTAAGACTTTGTTCTCAAAAGTTTGTAACAAGGCTTCGTCTCCTTTAGTTGTACTCCAGGTTTCAGAGCCATATAGCACAACTGGTCTAATCAGTGTTTTGTATATTGTAGTTCTCCATTATATGTTTTGAAAATTTAATTACTGTGTTTGCTCAATAATTTCCTAGTGATTTCTTCCTAAAACCTATCATTCAAATTTCTTTAGTGAACATTTCAATTTTTGAATATTAAAAATAATGTATGTTGGGGGGGGGGGGGGGGGGGGGGGGGGGGGGAATAAGAATTTTAGAAAGGCTTGGGTGGGGCATAGCACCAAAAACGTTGGGAAACACTGGTCTAGAGAGAATGTGGCAGCAAGGGGTGGTCACAGGATCTGGTTGAAAGTCATCACTCTGAGGTAAAGCAAGACGGACATATAATCAGATCACAACGGGCACTATTAGTATTGGAACTCTTCGCTTGCTGCTGAAGATGAGGATTGCCCCAGATGCAATGATGTCAGTTCTTGACGCAACTTGACTAAACTCTTCTCAATGTGTGCCCTATCTAGTGCCAGCATCTTTTCTTCGCCTCTTGATTTCTGAATTATTCTCTCCCTAAGTTCCATATCAGTGATTTTGTCACACCATTTAACTCCTTCAATACTGCGCAGGCAACAGTTAAGGAATGTTTGTAGTTTAACATTGTTTTAGTTGTTCTTTATGTTTCTGGTTTAGCATTGAACATTCTGGGACTGTGTGACGACTAACTGTAATGCATGTACAATTGGCGTTCATTACAGATGGCTTGGTTTGTAAAGAATCACATCTGTTGCACATAGACAGCACCATAAGTGCTACAGTCTCCTCCCACAGATCAAACTAGTAAGGTCCCAATACAATGTATGAACTCTGTAGCACCGACAAGCATCGCTAAACCAGAATCATAAATGCTATAAATATACTTTGTATGGCTTCATCATCATGTAGCAGATTCTTGGCAGAACACTGCTTTCATCACGGCCCACCATCTCCAATCCTCCATCTGTTGCCAGTTGCCCTGCCTAAAACATGTTCATGCCCAAGGTGTCTTCACTGTTGCCAGTTGTCCTGCCTAAAACATGTCCATGCCCAAGGTGTCTTCACTGTTGCCAGTTGCCCTGCCTAAAACATGTCCATGTCCAAGGTGTCTTCACTGTTGCCAGTTGCCCTGCCTAAAACATGTTCATGCCCAAGGTGTCTTCACTGTTGCCAGTTGCCCTGCCTAAAACATGTCCATGCCCAGGTGTCTTCGCTGTTGCCAGTTGCCCTGCCTAAAACATGTTCATGCCCAGGTGTCTTCGCTGTTGCCAGTTGCCCTGCCTAAAACATGTTCATGCCCAAGGTGTCTTCACTGTTGTCAGTTGCCCTGCCTAAAACATGTCCATGCCCAAGATGTCTTCACTGTTGCCAGTTGCCCTGCCTAAAACATGTTCATGCCCAAAGTCTCTTCACAAATATATTCAAAGGCAAAAAATGTGTTTTAAACACCAGCATAGGTTTGTGAAATCATAACATTTGATAGAAGAACAAGAACTGCTATGGGCAAAAGTAGCCTTTTGCAAGATAGAAAATATACTTACTAATAAAACAAACTAACTGCAGTGAAATCAGAAGTGTCAAAGTGCTGTACAGAATCTATACTGTTGAGTGCATGTGTAATGTGGACAATAAGCTGAGAAACATCTAATGGCAGTGGAAATGTGGTGTCTGAGAAAAATGCAAAAGATACCATGGATAGCCTGAAAAAAAAAAAGAATGAGACAGTTCTTCAAGAAACAAATTAAAACCATAAATTGATTAGAGAAATTAGGTGTAGACCGTCAGATTAATTGGATACATTATGATATGGAGGGCTCTGCCACATGGCTTAATCTGGATAAGAACACAAAAATGGTCCAAGACTGATGATTGTATCAGATGGTCTACCATGACCACCCAGCATGGTACATGACAATGATGATTGTATCAGATGGTCTACCATGACCACCCAGCATGGTACATGATAATGATTGTATCAGATGGTCTACCATGACCACCCAGCATGGTACATGACAATGATGATTGTATCAGATGGTCTACCATGACCACCCAGCATGGTACATGATAATGATGATTGTATCAGATAGTCTACCATGACCACCCAGCATGGTACATGATAATGATGATTGTATCAGATGGTCTACCATGACCACCCAGCATGGTACATGATAATGATGATAGTTGGGTGAAGAAATGAAACACAGTTTGTACAAGTCACACATAAAATAAACATACCGGCCCATGCTCTTGAAAAGCTGCAGCATGAAGAGGGGTCCAAAGTGTTCCTTCGTTTTGTAAATTGGGATCTGCACAGTGAACAGTCATCCCAAAATTACTTCAACATATAAAATAGTTTTCAACTGCTTTTTCATTTCCTTAACTCTGTTTGTCTCAGGCAGTTATTACATCATCCTCTATGCTAGATATTAACATCCCATAATATGACTGGGAAGCTTAACAAACAAAAGACACAAACGTTGTGAGCCTCGTCAATGAACAAAATAATGAAAAACTTCTTCTTCAGATGTCAATATGAATAAATGCAAAACAACTGCAGCCTACTTGAGCTTGCTGACATCTGCACAGAGTTAAATGAAAAATGAAAAACAAGAATACTTAGTTGAAAATAGAAGTTTCCTAATTCACAAAATGTTATCCAAACATCACAACAAAACAAAATAAAATAAATTACAATGTTTGGATAACCGTTTGTAAATTAGAACACTTCTGTTTTCAATGAAGTATTCTTATCATGATACCTGAGAGACATTAAATGTTTCATAAGGTTATAAAGCTTATTGTTCACCTAAAAGTATATCTTCTTCTTTTTGCATTCTTTCTGAGTTGTTAAAATCCACATTCACATATACATGTTACTGCCAGTCTAAGGGTTCATTGACCTCCATACAATTTTTAATGAACCATAACAAATTAAAGGCATATTTATGATCTCAAATATGTGTACATAATACATTCTTGGATAATATGCTTGACTGCCATTTTAGTGGTTCAGTTTTGATTGATAATGAATGAAACATGTAACTCACAAACCTATAATGATCTGTTCTAAGTCAAAATGTCATTACTTGTTCATATGTATCTCCCTGAATAATGTCAAATGTATGTCTATGAACTACTAAGAATTTAAACAAAGACGACATAAATAAATACTAATGAGTTCATATATGTTAAGTCTTAAAGGACATAAGTGTGGAGCAGGAGTTTCCATTATCCATCAACATTTTTGGGTAAACTGTTTTAATCAACATTTTTGGGTAAACTGTTTCTGAGTCTGTTGTAAACTATACTGATGCTACTATACATACAGAAGTCAAGTACAGGACCCCTTCACCCGCCTTGAGGTGTACTGGGTATATGGTGCTAGTCCCACTTTGTATAGGTAATTCAGCACTCAATGGGTGAGATGGTCAATATCACGCTGGCCATCTTTACTTCCCAAGACCATGTCAGACTGGGTCGAGCAGGGAGCCCAGGCCAACTTTACAAATCAGCCTCTCCGGAGATACGAACATGTGACCAGGCTGGCAGGCAAACATGCTAGCTACTTCACTACCCCAGCCCCTGGTGTTGGACATAATAACAGAACACTTGTTTAATCATAATCTGAACAAAATAAAGCATTTTTTTTTTAAATTTCAAAATTCCAGAAAAAAATAGTGAAATTGGGTTATCTTAATTTGCATGCATTGTAAACGTCTGTTTAGTGAGCACACCAAGCTATAAATATCTTTCTTGAATACCCTGTGTTTTTATTAGTCAGTACCATCTTCATCAAGTGCCTTGGTAAGTGGCATGGGCAATCATGCTTCTCCACTGACATTTTAAGCAAGTACACAGATATATGGAAACAGTAGCAGCAAATGTGCATATACTCACTTGTTCCAGCCTCTAGTAGCTGTTTGACACTGTCCTTTAAACCCCAAAAACTTGCTGAGAAAGCAAATTAAAACAGATTGTCAGTATGTGTGTGTGAAAGAGCATGCTTGTTTGTGAGTGTGTGTGTGTGAATGGCACATTTCTGTCTTCCCCTATCATTGTATGTAGCACATGTGTGCTGTGTATTTGTTTCTTTGTTTGGTTAGTTGTACGTTTATTTTGCACTACACATTCCATCCATCATGTGCCATGCCGGTAAGCGTGGGCGGTCATGTTTTGCTATCTCACTCGATCACCAGAGTCGCGGATCAGCTCCATGTTTCTGTCTCGACTATGCCATGAGGCCAAGCCATCCAGGTATTTGAATCTAGGTCTTCCTCTTGGTCTGTTCCCTTTGATCTTACCAGTTGTCACCATTTTCTCCAATTCATTTCTTCTCATAACAAGCCCAAAAAATTTTGACTGTCTGCGTCTAATGTCTCTAATCAGTTTACGATCTTCGTTTGTTTCTTGAAGGACTTGTTCATTGGTCTTTCTGGCTGTCAATGGTATTCTTTGCATTTTCCTCAGAAACCACATTTCTACAGCCATCAGATGTTTTTCAGCTTGACTGCTCATTGTCCAAGCTTCACATCCATATAAAAGTACAGGTTCTATGTAGCACCTCAACACTCTTTTTCTCGTTTCAATTGACATCTTTTTATTGATTATGTGGTTGTTTCGGGATTTGAAATTTAAATATTGAGCACAATCCACTACTGGCAACGCCGATCGCATTATGGTATGAACCTAAGGCCTATCCACGTCAATATGGAAGCACTATACTCGAGTTTCACCCTCGTTTGAGCTCATCAGTAGTGCATATCCCTGACCGGATCCGGAAATAGTCCCGGATCACGCGTGTGAAGCAGGTGTGTAACCACGCGGCACACACTGGACACACCAAATTATCACAACAGAACATCACAACGCTACCCATTGTAGGCTATGCTCAAGATTGCCCAATCGCCGCGACCGACGTCCGTCAATCGATGGGACCCGAACGATCAGGACTTCTCACTGGCAAGGAACACCAGGCCACCTTTTTATTGGTCAGTATATTTTTCATCTTGCTAAAGGCTACCTTTGCCATGGCAATTCTTGTTCTAATCTCTTCAAGGCATCTCCCATCAGATGTTATTACTGTTCCGAGATAATTGTACTTATTCACTTGTTGAAGAATATTCCCATTTACTTGTATATTACATTGTGGTATTTTGTTCTTCCTAGTGACGACCATAATCTGTGTCTTTTTACAGTTTAATTCTAACCTTCGTTGTTCACTGTGTGTAAAAACTGAATCTACTAAATGTTGCAGGTCTTGTTCATTGTCTGCAATCAAGACTGTATCATCTGCATATCTAATGTTATTGGTGCATCGTCCCCCAATGTTGATTCCTTCCATATCTTCAATATTTCTGAAAATACTTTCACTGTACAGGGAAAACAGATCTGGAGACATTACACATCCCTGTCTCACACCTCTCTTAATAGGCTGATATTGGCCTACTTAATTATCAACTCTTATGGCAGCTTGTTGTTTCCAATGTTTTTTACAAGTCTAAGGTCTTTTCCATCAATTTGTAAATCTTCAAGCATCCTTATCATGTAGTTTTCTACTACACATTCAGATTTCAATTTTACTTGTTTCTTGGTATATGAATGCATTTTACATTTTTTTTTATTTCGAGTTAATAGGAGATTTGTTATTATCTGCTTCTGTGATTTAACCATTGCCTCTGTTTTCTTGATATCCAAGAAAAGTCCTTGTTTGAACTATCTATTACTACAATGTCTAACGGTTGATGCAGATCTGTTTCATTTTCAGCCTTCAATATTGTGTCATCTGCCTAACGAGGATTTTTAATATTCTAACCTACAACTTATATGCTCTATCTTTGTTCTATCTCATTATTATTTTACAATAGAAAGAAAAGAGTACCCAAAACACATCTGTGTTTTATTTCTTTCTTTATCTATTCATAATTGCCCACTTTATCTCCCATTTTCATTGCTGCTATTTATTTTCAGTTAACCATTTTTTTTGGGGGGGGGGGGGGGGGGGGGGGGGGGAAGGGGGGGGGAGAGATCTTTCCCATCAATTTTAACATCCTTTAACATTTTAATCATGTCATCATATTTTGCTTTATCAAATATATAGATCTTTATATATCTCAATTGATCTCGCTTTTTTTTTTTTGCATATCCTATTTACAGAACAATGCAGTCAACACCAGCATTTTTCAGCTGCTGTTGATGTCTTGGCAAGTTTTACGTTCAGTAGTTTGCCATTGCTTTCTGAACGACTGGCTCACATACCTTTCCATAAGAAACCAACGCAGCGCGATCCGCTGCCGAATCTTGTGCAGCTGTGTTTCGTACATGGGTATACGGGAATACGAACTGCATTTTTAATTCAGAATATGTAATTTACATTACTTATTTTCTTTCTTGCTCTTCTAATTATAATTCTGAGTTGTATTAAATGCTTCACATTCAATTATTACGATTTGAGTATATCACTTTGTATGTACCCATTGTTGTAAATATTCAACAGTGCATTTAACATTTCTATCCCAAATTATCCCAGTACAATAAACATTATTTGATGAAAAACCAAGGTAAGAGAGAATTTCAAGATGTCATTGCCCTATATTACTATATTCATTTCAATCATTAAATAATCTGCACAAATGTTAACTCATAACATTAGAAAATCAATGCTGAAACTATGAATCCATCTGTACTTTCTATTGCTTCATGCATACTGTTCTTTGTACAGCAAGGATATAAGAGGGTCCATAAGAGTTCAACTGCAAGTAAAATGTGGGAGACTGTATATAAATATTCTAATGACAGAGTGCTTATAGAAAGAAAAGCAAATGAATTCCAAGAACTCGTAGATATAACCAATGAAAGTTAAAAGAAAGGACTAAAACTAAACAACACAGTAACAAATATGGTCATGACAAAGAAAAGAAAGCAACTACAGTGTACAGAGACAACAAACAATAACACTGAAACAAGATCAGTGATTCAATTACCCCAGCTTAGAACTGATGAGAAAGTGTCTGTGTGTTGCTGTGACAGTAAGGAATAGCACATAATAGTAACACTAACCTACCATGCATGTCATAAGATGTCACTTATGAGATTTCCACCTGTCTGTTGCTGGGACTCTTAAGGAAAGCAAAGAATAGTAACACAATGTTAATACTTCTATTCCAAGGGCTGGTACTTTCACCAATCGAGTATGCCCTGGCCATCCTCACTGTCAGCCTTACACAGATTAGAAGACTTGAAAAGGTTCAAAACGAAGCCATGTGCATCATTTTGGGCTGCACAAGAGACACCAGATGTGTAGCAATGAGATACCGCCTTGACTTCCCGACCATGAACCACAGTATCAAGATCTGGAGAGCTCGGGCATACTTAAAAATAAGTGCAGATGAGCAGCACCCATTGCATGAAGATATATTCAGAGAAAAGGGCGACAGGCTAAAGAGGCGCAAATCATGGGTGGGTCGGGCGGAAGATGTCATCAGACAGGTCTGCAGTCCTACCAGTATCAACCCCGGCAAGGAATGGGTGCCGGGGCCTCCAGCTTTTAAGTGCACCTTCTCTTGCATTATCACACTTGACAGACGGTGCAGAGAACAGAACCATGCCACTGTCAATTCAGAGGTCAACGCACTCATCAATGAACACTCAGAAAACCCTGAATGCTCATCTATACAGATGGATCTGTTGTTAAGCAGCAAAGAAATGTGTGGGCATTTACAGCCCATTCAGCGGGTCGAAACATTCAAGAATCCAGTGATGCCCACTAGCAGTGTGACGATGGAAGTGATGGCAGTAACAAAGGCGTTCATATGGCTTGAATCACCGCATTATACCAACGTGTGTGTACTAAGTGATTCAATGAGCATGATTCGGAAGGTCGATGTAGGATCTGTACGTAGACAGTGGACTGATTCGCTGCGGAAGTCCGTCGCCCGTAAAGTCACCTTCATCTTCGTCCCGGGACATGCGGGAGTCGGGGGAAATGAACGAGCTGATAAACTGGCTGGCTCTGCATCCCCTGCAGATGGCCAGCCCATGGATAGTGCCAATGTTATTAACATCCTTAAAGAGATGTTGAGAACAGAGGACTTTGATGTCAGTGAATCCACATTGTTGTTCAGGATGAGAGACTTGGGAGTAAGAATTGGCACGGCCAGACATGAGAGGTACATGGGAAAAACAAGGGGCTTCGTCAACCAACACAGAACTGGCACTATTAGCCACTGGATGCTGATGCATATGCTGGGGGGAGGGTCTGAGCACCTATGGACTTGTCCGGAGTGCAATGACGATACCCCAAATGATAACTGATAACTGACAGAAACACACTGAAACCTACAATACATGTCATAAGGAAAGCAAATAGTAACACATTGATACCTACCATACATGTCATAAGGAAAGCAAAGAATAGTAACACCCTGTGCCATGAGTCTGATCTGTAGAACAAAGTTAGGATGAATTGTTATGGGTGGTCAGAGGAAAGAAATACACCGAGAAGCGGTTATTCGTAAGGGCTAATGAAATTGTGAGTGTTAGGCCACGTGATCGGAAAGGTCTAGAAAGGGAAGAAAAACAAAGACGGGAGTCAGAGAACTGGAGACCCTATGTTACACATCGAATGACCAGGCAGGGAGCCGAGAACTTAATCTCCACTGTCATAATGAAACGTCGAGAGACATCGACGGCAAGCAACTGATTGTACGCTAGATATCTTAACCGCGTACCCATGGCTGAGAAAGGCATTACCGCGACCAGGCGGTCGAACATGTTCATTCTACAGCACGAGGTACAGTTGTGTCGTGTGCAGAAGTTGCCGGCCTGTGAATGTAAGCGCCTGCGGCCATGTTTAACAGGACTGGTGTAAGTAGGGTTTAGAAGAGTTGTGTGTGTACCATTATATATGAACAGTTAGCCTGGATAGCAGGCCATACTACGATAAATGTGTAAAAGATATTGTGTGTAGATGGAACATTGAATCGACCAGTGGTTGTGTCGCATAGAGACAATACATGATGCCATTCTATAACTCTGAGGCAATCAGTTGTGTTCACTGTGTGTCAGCGTACATTCCACAAATAGTGTCGACTTAGCAGCATCCCAATACCCCTAGTTTACGTCGGCAAGCGCTTGTTGGCAACTTGGGGGACCGTCCGGGAGGGGGGGGGGGGGGGGGGGGCGTCGTTGGCAAGCCTTGTTGGCACCCTGAAACCTGCCATACATGTCATAAGGAAAGCAAAGAATAGTAACGTACTGAAACCTGCCATATATGTCATAAGGAAAGCAAAGAGTGATAATACACTGAAACCTACCATACATGTCATAAGGAAAGCAAATAGTAACACACTTAAACCTGCCATACATGTCATAAAGAAAGTAAAGAGTTAGTTAGTTAGTTAGTTAGTCGACAGATCATCCTCGTTGCACATCGAACCATTCAGTCCATAAGTGCTCGGATCCCCTCCTCAGCAAATCCCGCAGCGTGTAGCGGCTAACGACGCCAGTTCTGTGTTGGTTTATCAATCTTCTTTGGCTTCCTGCGTAGTGTTCTTGTTTGGCCACCCCTCTTTTAATTTGCTGCTCCTGCAGTCTGGCCATTGTTGTAGATTCACAGTCATCACTTGGTTCTCGCAAAAGTCTCACTTCTCGTAGAGCATTCAGAATGTCAGCCTGGTCCATGGCGCGTCCGCCCTCCACAGTAGCCTCACCTGCGAGCTTGTCAGCCCGCTCATTTCCTTGTACTCCCGCATGACCTGGCACGAAGATGAAACTAATCTTTGCCAGCCGAGACCGCTTCAGAGGCAGCAGCCATTCTCTTCGGATCGACCCCTCCTCTATCCTCTTGATCATGTTCATTGAGTCGCTAAGGAAACAAGCCCTAGTGAATGTCTGTGTCTCGAGCCATGTTATTGCTTTACTTACTGCCATGACTTCCATGGTCAGGCTACTTGTGGTTTCAGTGAAAGCACCAGAGTCCTCCTTCACAATTCTCCCTCCGGCCCGAGCTGTAAAGGCCCATGAGCTTCTCACATGTCGGACGACCGACCCATCTGTGTAGATGACCGCGTCACCGTCTAGCAAATTCTCGAAAATCAATGCTTGTACTTCAGCCTCAACAGCAGCCGGATTTTCTTGTCTGCATTTTCTATCTAGTTGGATGCACACTGAAAAGGATGTGCAGAAGTCTGTTGGCACTTGCACCCACTCCTCGCCAGGTTCTAAGTCCTCAAGTGAACACACCTGTTGAAGAATGTCTTCGGCTTGACCCATCCACGACCGTCCTCTTTTTAACCTGCTGCCCTTCACCTTCCTAATTTCACTATGCAGTGGATGTTGTGTGTTTGCGTTAATTCTGAGGTAGGCGCGTGCCCTGCAAACTTGTATTCTCTCTTCAATGGTTGGAAAATCAAGAAGGTAGCGCATCGCCCTGCATGCTGTATCTCTTGTACATCCAAGAATAATGCGCATAGCTTCATTCTGTATCCTTTCCATCCTTTCTATCTGCTTTTGGCTGAGAGTCAGGATTGCCATTGCATACTCCAAAACAGACATGACCAGCCCCTCGTACAGAAGACATAGATGGCGCTGCTCACAGTTTGCTGCCGCCATCACCCGCATCGCTGCCAAACCCCGCTTGGCCTTTGTTATCATCTGGTCTATGTGCACATTATAAGCAAGGCTTCGATCAAACCGTATCCCCAGGTAATTCATTGCCTGCGTTCTTTCCACCGTCTCTGAACACAGCATTACAGTTGGTGTTGGGTTGTTGACAATATGATTATTCAACGAGAACCAAGTCACTGTTGCCTTTGTTGGGTTGACCATTGCCCCAGCTTCATCACACCAAGTACTTATGCGATTGAGTTCGGTTTGTAGTTCCACAGCAACCTCCTCTCTATCCTTACCCTGACGATACACTAAAACATCATCGGCATACGACAATGTCCTGCCAGGTCCAGTGATCTGCTCACTGGTGATTCTCACTGTGTAGGCGTTGAACAGTACCGGAGATAATGGTGATCCCTGTGGTAGGCCAGGATATATTGTTGTTGGTTCCGAAGTCCAACTGCCACATCTAAAAACTACTTTCCGTTGGTAGAAGGCTGCAGCGATCCAACTAAGGAGGAATGGACTTACGTTTAGTTCAAGAAGCTGAAACATTAAAAAATCCAGTGGTACTCTGTTGTATGCGTCCTCAAGATCAATCGCTGCAGCAACGGTTTCAGTGCCTGAGTGGAAACCTTCATAGACATCATGGGCAAAGACTGCTGCATTGGTCCAGGTTTCTCTTTTTGGACGGTACCCACCCAGGGTAGGTGGGAAAACACCTTGCCTCTCTAGTTGGCTTGATATTTTCCTGGCAATTACCTTCTCCAGCAGCTTGCCTATTGTATTCTGCATGGTTATAATTCGATATCCCTGAATTTTTTTGTGGTCTTTGTCAGGCTTCGGCAAGGGAATCAGATAGCTGTGTAACCATTCCTCCTTGATGCTAGCACTCCCTATACTGTTGTTGTACATGTCTGCTAGTTTCTCTAGCTCATTGTCGGTACACCTATTTATGTCGTTGTATCTTATGCCATCAGGACCTGGAGCACTGTTATTTGATCGTTGAAGCACAGCCTTGATTTCTTTCACTGTCACTGTGTCTTCCTCCGAAGTGTTCTGGGCCTTGCATCTGTCTGAGGTGACCTCCTTGGCCAGATTTCGGCCTCCCATGTCTGTCTGGTTGCCCTGCTCAAGGTAGCGTTCAAAGAGGGCTTTGCCCTTGTCCTCGTCAGTCCTCTGCCAGGTGAGGTCAGCACCTTGGAAGTCTGAAATGCTCTTATTCTTGACTACACCACTCATGCTTTTATGTAGTCGCCAGAACAATTTCAGTGACTTGTCTGTGCTTACTCTTTGACACACCTCTGCCCATTTTTCGCTTGTAACCACCTTGACCAGTTTTTTTAAATAGCTTACCTTTGTGTGCATCTCTCTTTCTAAGTGCAAGCAGGGACTAGGATGACCAGCTCTGTTCTTCTTGGCATTTTGCCATCTCCTTACAGCACTGCGCTTATCCACCCAAGCCTTCTCCATCTCGAAACTCCACCACGGTGGCTGCTCCCAGCTTTTTTTCCTGCCCTGAAACGTTCTGCGCTTGTCACGTCTTATTTTACTCACCACATCTTGCCCTGTACTGTCATACTGGAACGTCTTTACCTTTAGCTTGTGCTGCCTGGTTCTGCCTTTCTCCACAAATATGCTGCAAGGGTGGTGGTCGCTGCCATGGTGTCCTAGGACACCCCATCTACACACTGTAGTGAGTGAAGGTGAAACTAGCGCCAGATCAATAGCACTGTCCTCATCGCCTGGACGGCTTGCTGTCCTGGTGACACAGCCACTGTTGATACAAACCAGGTCGATGGTTTCCAGTGCAGTCTCTAGCTCCTCCCCTTGTGTATTGGAGGAAGTGTTTCCCCATGATCTGCCTTTAGCGTTGAAGTCACCACAGAAAATAACATTTCTCTCGTGGCCTAATATGCCACTTAAGCACTGCCACTTCTGGGCGTCCATACTCGCATTGCGGGCATAAACAATAACCAACACGAATGGTATACTGGAATGAACTCTCAACGCCTGTATTTGTATATCGTCACTGTCCCAACTGGACATGTCTAGCTCTGACGCCACCATGCTGTCGCGAACGAGAATCGCCGTTCCCAGATGTCGTCTGTTGTAGAAACATTTGAAGCCGGCAATTCGGAGTAGCTGATCGCCCAGTCTCGTCTCCTGGAGTGCTACAATGTCGTTCCTGTAAACTAGGGTTTCTAAAATAGAGCCCCGTTGTTTTACACTGGCACAGTTCCAATATAGAATACGAATGTTCCTGAGTACTAGACGGTGACACTTGAGTCTAAAACGTCTCAAACCCCCGCACTTACCTTGCTTCTTTGTCCCTGCGCGGCTACCACACCGCTTCGTTATGTTGACTGCTGACCGCTCGGAAAAAACACATTCTTCCGCCATGTTGAAAAAACGTAAACACAGACTGTTGAGAACCACACACGCTGCTGAAAATTCACTCAAGGAAGGCTTCGCTCGATGCACGAACTCCGTAGCACCCGCGCAGATCTTGAGTAGAAACTCCTGGTTTTACATCCTGGCACACCAATTACACGCAAGAGATGAATAAATCCATCCCCTACGCGAAAAAGTTAACGAACACAAAACAACACGACCGTCCGTCGCCATCTTGAAACCGGAAAACCCAGTAAAGAGTAGTAAAGAGTAGTACCATACATGTCATAAGGAATGCAAATAGTAACACACTTAAACCTGCCATACATGTCATAAGGAAAGCAAATAGTAACACACTTAAACCTGCCATACATGTCATAAGGAAAGTAAATAGTAACACATTGAAATCTTCCATACATGTCATAAGGAAAGTAAAGAATAGTAACACACTGAAACCTGCCATACATGTCATAAAGAAAGTAAAGAGTAGTAACACACTGAAACCTACCATACATGTCATAAGGAAAGTAAAGAGTAGTAACACACTGAAACCTTCCATACATGTCATAAGGAAATCATAGAATAGTAACACACTGAAACCTTCCATACATGTCATAAAGAAAGTAAAGAGTAGTAACACACTGAAACCTGCCATACATGTCATAAAGAAATTAAAGAGTAGTAACACACTGAAACCTACCGTACATGTCATAAGGAAAGCAAATAGTAACACACTTAAACTTGCCATACTTGTCATAAGGAAAGCAAATAGTAACACACTGAAACCTTCCATACATGTCATAAGGAAAGCAAAGAATAGTAACATGCTGAAACCTTCCATACATGTCATAAGGAAAGCAAAGAATAGTAACATGCTGAAACCTTCCATACATGTCATAAAGAAAGTAAAGAATAGTAACACACTGAAACCTTCCATACATGTCATAAGGAAAGCAAAGAATAGTAACATGCTGAAACCTTCCATACATGTCATAAAGAAAGTAAAGAATAGTAACACACTGAAACCTTCCATACATGTCATAAGGAAAGCAAAGAATAGTAACATGCTGAAACCTTCCATACATGTCATAAAGAAAGTAAAGAATAGTAACACACTGAAACCTTCCATACATGTCATAAAGAAAGTAAAGAATAGTAACACACTGAAACCTTCCATACATGTCATAAAGAAAGTAAAGAATAGTAACACACTGAAACCTTCCATACATGTCATAAAGAAATTAAAGAATAGTAACACACTGAAACCTTCCATACATGTCATAAAGAAAGTAAAGAATAGTAACACACTGAAACCTTCCATACATGTCATAAAGAAAGTAAAGAATAATAACACACTGAAACCTTCCATACATGTCATAAAGAAAGTAAAGAATAGTAACACACTGAAACCTTCCATACATGTCAAAAAGAAAGTAAAGAATAGTAACACACTGAAACCTTCCATACATGTCATAAAGAAAGTAAAGAATAGTAACACACTGAAACCTTCCATACATGTCATAAAGAAAGTAAAGAATAGTAACACACTGAAACCTTCCATACATGTCATAAAGAAAGTAAAGAATAGTAACACACTGAAACCTGCCATACATGTCATAAAGAAAGTAAAGAATAGTAACACACTGAAACCTTCTATACATGTCATAAGGAAAGCAAAGAGTAGTAACACACTGAAACCTTCCATACATGTCATAAGGAAAGCAAAGAGTAGTAACACACTGAAACCTGCCATACATGTCATAAAGAAAGTAAAGAATAGTAACACACTGAAACCTGCCATACATGTCATAAAGAAAGTAAAGAATAGTAACACACTGAAACCTGCCATACATGTCATAAAGAAAGTAAAGAATAGTAACACACTGAAACCTTCTATACATGTCATAAGGAAAGCAAAGAGTAGTAACACACTGAAACCTTCCATACATGTCATAAGGAAAGCAAAGAGTAGTAACACACTGAAACCTTCCATACATGTCATAAAGAAAGTAAAGAATAGTAACACACTGAAACCTTCCATACATGTCATAAGGAAAGTAAAGAATAGTAACACACTGAAACCTTCCATACATGTCATAAAGAAAGTAAAGAATAGTAACACACTGAAACCTTCCATACATGTCATAAGGAAAGTAAAGAATAGTAACACACTGAAACCTTCCATACATGTCATAAGGAAAGTAAAGAATAGTAACACACTGAAACCTTCCATACATGTCATAAGGAAAGTAAAGAATAGTAACACACTGAAACCTTCCATACATGTCATAAGGAAAGTAAAGAATAGTAACACACTGAAACCTTCCATACATGTCATAAGAAAAGTAAAGAATAGTAACACACTGAAACCTTCCATACATGTCATAAGGAAAGTAAAGAATAGTAACACACTGAAACCTTCCATACATGTCATAAGGAAAGTAAAGAATAGTAACACACTGAAACCTTCCATACATGTCATAAGGAAAGTAAAGAATAGTAACACACTGAAACCTTCCATACATGTCATAAGGAAAGCAAAGAGTAGTAACACACTAAATCCTACCATACATGTCATAAGGAAAGCAAAGAGTAGTAACACACTAAATCCTACCATACATGTCATAAGGAAAGCAAAGAGTAGTAACACTGAAACCTTCCATACATGTCATAAGTAGCAATAAAGGAGGATTGGGGCTGGCTTTCCCATTCAGTAGAAAAATATGAGCTACAAATTCCAACCAATCACGAACAAGGGAAAGACAAAGAAAAAATAATAACCAAACCAACCAAGAGAAAATAAGGCTTTTCCCAGAAGAGATATGGTGCAATGGTGCGAAATCTCAAAGTATCTGGAGCACAGATTTTCTTCTTTTCACCTGCGGAAATTTCCAGAACTGGCACCTGGAACATTTGAACTATGTATGAATTGGGAAAGACAGCATGCACAAGGAGATGAAATATTATCAGATTAGCATTTTGAGATTCGAATTATGTGAAATAAGATGGAACAGAGCAGGTCAGCAATTTCTTAGCATAGACACAGTGCCATTCTCAGGCCATACAGAAAAACCTGAGATATGTACAACTAAAACACCTTTGTCTGGAATTCACTGGGTCACCAGAAATAGAAGACCTAAACACACCAGGAGAATAGAAATAAAGACAGAAATGAATAATATGAGGAGGATAGCTAAGGATAGAATGGTTTGGAATGAGTTGGTTGAGGTGAAGGACAAAAAAAAGAAGAACTGATGTACAGACTTGAATGTATTCCCATTGAATTTTCTATTGTTGTCCTGCTACCAGTAACCTCTAGCAATCTGTGTATTGACATGTGGTGAAATTCTCAGTTATAAATCAGTTATAAGCCTGGGAAGAGAGGAAGAGGAAGGTCAAAGAGAAGATGGGTGCAGGATGTGGCGGATGATCTCCAGATGGGTGTATCAGACGTGGGACATCTTGCTTATGATCAAGAGGTTTCCGGAAGGTTGTTTTGGGAGCGAGGTTCTGCAAAGGACATGCTACTGAATGAATGAATTAATTAATTAATTAATTAATGCATGAATGAATGAATGAATGAATGAGTGAATGAGTGAATGAATGAATGAATGAATGAACGAATGAATGAATGAATGAATGAATGAATGAATGAATGAATGAATGAATGAATGAATAAATAAATGAATGAAGTTCGAAGCAATGAGCTTTGAATGACTATTCCCAATCATGACCCAAAGCTTACTGATAGAAATGAACTTGTGAAAAAAAAAATTAGTTGCATATCCTTTACAGGACATCACAGTCAACCCCAGAGTTTTTCGGCTGTTTGTGATTTCTTGACAAGTTTACATTCAGTAGTTTGCCATCGCTTTCTGAATGACCGGCACTCATAACATTGTATAAAAAACAACGTAAAGTGATCTGCTTCCCCCAGCTGTTTTGAACGCGGTATGCAGGATTACGAGTTGCGCCCGTGAAACAGCACTTATTGAGCGCATACACCAATAGATAAGACAATATTGACAGACGTTCGCAGCTTGTTTCATCTTACAAGACTTATCATTACAGCACTCATTATCCTCACCAGTGTAAACCAGAAAGATGTTGATAAGGGTTGAGAAAATAAACACTGCTTGTCCAAATTTTCAAATTGGGAATATCTATTAAAGTTAATTTTTTTTTTAAACCTGGGTAAGTAAATGTTTTTAAAAGTGTGGTAAACGAATTAAAGCTACATGCACATGTGAAGTGGCTGCCAGTTTGTTTTAGTCAGCACTGAAAAATATTATAAACAGAGAAAGAATTATTGTAAGTTTCTAAAGAAAACATGAGTGTAAGGGAAAAACACAACATTTTCTGCAAAATGGCACGACTGTCTTCAAATTCTTACCGATGTACAGCTGTGTTTTCTTTGCTGCAGGACCTGTGCTTTGAATTTGTACATTATCTGTGAGGAATTGTTGCACCAACTGTTGAACAAAAGTCAAATTTGTTACCCATTGTCAGCTTATATTCTTGCAAGAGCAACAATTGGCACTTTAGAAGCTGTTATGTAAGTTAACTTTAGTATTCCTTAGACAGTATAAAGTAGAACTTACCCAAATTATCCTTTGTATCATTTCTGTCATATTCTTGGCTGTTTATTTGCCACTTTCTAAAATGATATTTGTATGTAACTGTAAATCCTGTGAGCTACAATGAGTCTAACATAGTTTGGTGTAGTTTGAGTTAGAGTAGTTGACAGTGGTATTAACATCTTTCAGTCATGGCTGACTGTGGTAAGATGTGTCCTTGAAGCAGCATATTTCTTTCTGAATTAATCTTCATGTACAGTGGTACCTCGAGTTATGAACTTAATTCGTTCCAGAAACGGTTGTAACATGAAACATTGAAATCAATTAAATAAAGAGAGTCTGTTTCAAGATGAAAGAATCGTTCTTATTTATTAACATCCGTCGTTTACCTGACAAAACACAAAGAATACATGTACTTCATGTATTAAATAAAGAGAAAGAAAACAACCAAATTAATTAAATTTAAAATTTTTAAAAAAAGATTTAGTCTATCGTTATTATCAAGTAAACAATCATGGAAAATTTGTCACTTTCTTTGTTATTCTGAATCATTAGTTTCAGGAGTATCTTGTCGCTGTTTCTTGGCAGCCGACTCGGAATCTTTCTGCACCAAGAAAGTATAAAGGGAAATTTGTCGCTTCCTTTGCTGGAGAATCTTTCTGAAATGGGCCATTGTGTTATCATTCATCAGGTTTACTGCCCTGTTAGCAAGTTTGTTTGTATGATGGTTCACAATGAAGCCTTCGATGTATGCCCATTTGCTGCAAATTTCTTTAATCCTGGCAGTTGAAATGGTCACTGACTCCTCATCATCAAATGACTGCCCCTCCTTTAATGTCCTTAGCTGTTCATTCTGAAGATCCACAAGCTCATCTGTAGTACTGTTTGTACTGTACGCGATCGTTTGTCTCCAACATTACACCTTGCTCTCTCTCTCTCTCTCTCTCTCTCTCTCTCTCTCTCTCTCTCTCTCTCTCTCTCTCTCTCTCTCTCTCTCTCTCTCTCTCTCTCTCTCTCTCTCTCTCGCCTTTGTTTGTAACCCGAGGCGCTGTTCATTATCCGAGACATAAAACTTTCGAAGTTGTTGTTCGTAACCTGAATTGTTCGTGACCTGAGGCGTTCGTAACCCAAGGTACCACTGTACTGAAATACTCTTTTTTCCCAGGCCCACGGTAAGAGATTTTGCCACCCACTGTAAGATTAAACCTGTACATGCATGTTCAATTAGTCCAATTAGTAGCCTATCTTTCCTGAATATATTAGGGATGTTCATTTGAAACCTGTTCCAATGACTTTATTACAAAAGCATGAAAGGAACATTAACAGATGTGTAGATTTAAACAAAGCATTAATTTTGAATGAATTATGCACCATAGATTGGTCATAAGAAGTCGCCGCAGGCATTCAGGCAAGCATCCCATTGCTTAGATAGGTGACGAAAAGGGATTGTGTTTGCTCACTGAACCAAGTGTTTACCGTGTTCATTACATCTGCATCTGTGTGAAATCGTTGCCCCTTGACAGCTTTTTTTAGGGGTTCGAACAAATGAAAATCACATGGTGATAAACCAGGACAACAGGCTGGATGTTGCAGAATTTCCCACTTCTTCCTTGCTAATGCTTCCTGCACAATCTTTGCGACATACGGACGAGCATTATCGTGCAACAAAATCACACCGCGAGAAAGCATGCTGGGTCGTTTATTCTTGATGGCTTTTTGCAGCTTGTCTAGTGTTTGCAAGTAGTGAGTAGAGTTGATGTTGACACCAGGTTCTTTAAAGTCGGCCAACAAAAGGCCTTCATGGTCAAAAAATGCGCTCAGCATAACCTTACCAGTGGAAACCTGTAACTTGAATTTTTTGGCTTTTGGTGATCCAGCATGCTTCCATTGCATGCTCTCTCTTTTGCTGCTTGGCTCAAAGTGGTGACATATAATTCATCGTCTGCCACTATGCAGAAGAGAAATGCACCACCCTCCACTCTGTAACACAGCAAGTGGTTCAAACACCATCCCATGCGTTCATCTTTTTGGTGGTTGGTCAACATCTGTGCTACCCACTGTGAACACACCTTCCGATATTGCAGTTTCTTACAAACGACCTTTTGATTTGTCCCAATTGACACATCAAATTCTTTCGCTAGCGAACGTATGCTTCGACAACGGTTTATCTGTACTGCTGCATCAATTTTGGCGATGGTTTTTTCTGTTGCAACAATATGCGCTTGACCCGGCCGTCGAACATCTGTCGTGAACTGACGTCCTTTCCAAAACATTCGTGCCCAGTCTGTCACTGTTGTCTTCGACACACATTTGTTACCTTACGCTGCCTGCATTCTGCGATGAATGTCCACTGGTCGACATCCTTCAAATGAAAAAAAACTGAACCACTGCTCTTTGAGCTTCTTTGGATGGATTTTGGATGAATCCGGCCATTTTCTCAACGGTCGGAAACAGAAGATACGCATCATGGGACGATAAGCAAGTTCTCTTTTATTCATTGGTCAGTACTTATCACATGACTATGACATGATCATGTTCAACGTACACAATTACACATGGTGCGGCACAAACGAATTTAAAATGAACACCACTTATAAAAAGAAGACTTGTAATGTTTGTCACGTCTGTAAATTTACTTCACTAAATTAAGATGCAGATTCATGGCTTTCTCATGCAAATGTCATAGAAGAAAATTAGCTATAATATAAAAATGGTTCAAGTTGTCATGTTCATTGGCATGTAAATTAAGTCCTGACTACATAAGGTGACATATGAGCTGTTGCCACGTCAATAATACATAATCAATATGCGTGAGATGGCAGTTTCCCCATTCAAAAACCATTAGCTCTCACCTTATGATGCGTGTTGTTCATTTCATTGATTGAACTAAAGATTTTTTTTTGCATATCCCTTACAAGACGTTGCAGTCAACATCAGCATTTTTCAGATGTCTCAAAGAGTCAACTGGTGAAATTAGAGCGCATACAGAACGAAGATATGTGGGTCATTCTGGGATGCACCAGAGACACTCCAGTAGTGTGTATGCGTTACATCCTTGGTCTGCCAACTGTTTCTGGTAGGCACAAGGTGATGCAGGCGAAGGCATACCTCAGAGTAGCTGCAGACACAGATCACCCATTGCATGAGGCGCTGGACGTAGTTAAGGGTCAGAGACTGACAAGAGGGAAATCATGGATGGCTCAGGCGGATGATACGATCAGACATGTGTGCCCCTTGGAGAACATCAGGCGAGGAGAGGAGTGGGTCAGAGTGCCAGCCGAGCAGTCAGACTTGTGCAGAGTTATAATCACATTAAGCCGGGAGTGCAGGGAGAATTATTCTGAATTAGTTGCTGAATTTCCACTTCCGTGGAAGTGGAAATTCAGCAACTAATTCAGGATAATTCTCGCCCTGGTGATGTGATTATCTACACGGATGGGTCGGTGTTGAGAGGTAGGAGAAGTGCCTGGGGGTTCTTAGCAAAAGCTAATGATCGACGTTTGGTGCAGGAGAGCCTGGCGTATGATGACACAACATCTAGCTTAAGAATGGAGGTGGAGGCGGTCAGTGCAGCTTTCCGCTTAATAGAGAACACGACACATACACACATTGTGATTGTAACTGACTCAGAAAGCATGCTGAGGAGGGTGAGAACAGGCAAGCTTCATGCAGAGTGGCTTATTTTGCTTCGGAGGTCATGGGTAGCAAGCATCACCTGGATCTTTTCTCCGGGCCATGCCGGTGTGCTGGGGAGTGAACAGGCGGACAGATTGGCTGGCTCGGCAAAACTTGGTGGAGTATTGATACATGACAAGACAGACTTGGTTGCGGCCTTGTGGAACACGTGTACACCTCGGAGGAGCAAATGGATCACCATAGTCTGGTAAGAATGAGACAGCGAGGTGTGATGAGGGGATCTGGCCGACGATCAACACTCAGAGGAAAGGACATATAATCAGATTGCTACTGGAACTATTAGTGCTGGAACTCTTCGCTGGCTGCTGAGGATGGGGATGGAGCGCTTATGGGAATGTCCCGAATGCTGTGATGTCGGTTCCTAAATCAATCAATCAATCAATCAGGTGCTGTTGATATATTAGGCAAGATTACACTCAGTAGTTTGCCACTGCTTTCTGGGCAACCGGCTCACATACCCTTTAAGTTACCAATGCAGTGAGAACCACTACCAATTCTGGCGTAGGTTACGTTACTCACAAGAATATACAGGATTACAGAGAAAGGCGTTAACCCCTAGGCCAGGGAGACTAGTGAACTAAAGATTATAAGTGTTAAATTGATATAATTCCCCAAAATAATACTTTCTAACTTATCTTTTGCTTCTTGCTCTGTATTTCATTCACTGATAGTTTCATAGTTAATTCACAAAGTAAATATGTCTTATGTAGAAACTTGAAGCATGCATTGGTAAACAAAATTGTATGACAATTTTGCTTTATTTAAAAATGTTTCAAAGAAAGTAAACCTGAAAGCAACGCTTACAACTCGAGACCAGCAGTGTTGTTACATAACTGTTAGCACCCCAGCAAATTCGTATAATACATAAAAATGTGGATGGAAATGTTGACATAACTATAACATAAAACTGTCACGCACACATTGTTAATGAGTTATGTGTTAATTTTTTATTGTTAATCTCTAATTATTCTCTTCATTCTCCACCAAGCCTTGGTCAACATGACAACGATGCTCATAGTACTCATCATTCATACCATACACCAAATGAATAATTATCATTCTAGAAAAATAATCCTGCCTCGGGCAGAGATTGACAGTAATGTAATAATAATAGTAATATTATAGTAATATTGATACAAAACCCGATCCGATCACTGTCGTCAGTTTGTCACTGCGACTGTCGGCGTCGTCGAACGTCTAGTCGGTCTAGAAGCACAGTCATCTTCTTAGGCGTCTGGTATGGTAGTTTTAACTGTTAACAAACAGGTTGAGCAGACTGTTGTAAATACCTCATCGCTCCCTTGACGTGCCAGAGTAGATAAACTTTGACTAGAACATTTGGCACGATGTAATTCTAACTGTAGATTTTGTAATATAGTGTCATCATCCGCCATTTTGAAGCTTTGTGTTGCTACTGAAGACGTTACGGTTCCGTACTAAATAAAGAAACTAAACATTTCACTTATCTCATATAATCATATATTGGTGAGCATGACTTAATGTTACTTATTATGATTATGTGTTTCTCAGCCATATGTATATTTTATGGCCTTCCACGTATATGATCTTTCTCTATCTTACTCTGCCTCTCTTACTTTTCCTTCAAGCATCTCCTTCAGCAAGGATCATGTCTCTTCCAAGAGTACATTAGTAGTCTCTGTGCCACCAATACTTTAACGAAAACAAATAACATTCTATGACTACCGCAAACTTTTATTATTTTGCATCAAAAATGGTGTCAATTGAACGAGAAAAAGAGTGTTGAAGTGCTACCAGAACTTGTACTAAACAGGCTGATATATTGAATTTTCTATCCACGAAGTAAGTAAGTCAATTGCGAGAAGTTGAGGACCAAGTAAATCTACAACCATGGTCATACTGCAAGAACAGCAAGTTAAAAGAGATGTTGCCAAAAAAGAACAATACGCAGGAAGCCAAAGCTGATTAATAAACCACACATAACTGGTGCTGATAGCCGCTACAAGCTGCGGGATTTAGCCTACTGAGGGAAAAAAGGGGGGGGGGGGGATATCCAAAACTTATATATAGACTGAGTGGTTCGGTGTGCAATGAGGATGATATGTTGACTAATTAACTAAATAACGTGTACTTTTGTATGGATGTGAAACACGGACAATTAGAAATCATCTCATGGCAGTGGAAATGTGGTTTCTGTGAAAAATAATACAATGGAAAGACAGGAAAACCAATGTGAGGAGGACCTACAAGAAAGAAATGAAAACCGTAAACTGTCAAAACTGTCATCTACCGCCTATAGTACCTTGCAGTGTAGGGCGGGGGAGGGTATTGAGCCCGAGGAATTAAGGTCCCCTGGCTAGTGCAGACGCCGCGAGCTGTGCAGGTTAGGATTTTCTTTTAGCCCCAGACAGAAAACAATCCAAACCCTGCAGAGAATTCGAACCCGGGTCTCTCGAAGGAGAACACGGCGTTCTTAGCCACTAGGCCAGCTGAAATTATACAGACAAGATTTGTTGGGCACATTATGAGATGAAATAAGCTGGAGAACTAAACTGGCAAGATTGAGGGGGAAAGGCAGGGAGGTCAATATTTAGATGGCTTGGCCACATGACATAATCGAGACACAAACATAGAGCTGATCCACGACTCTGGTGTGAGATGGCCAAACATGACCACCCATCGGTATGGCACATAGTTAGTTAGTTAGTTATCAGTTGGGGTATCTTCGTTGCACTCCGGACATGTCCATAGGTGCTCAGATCCTCCCCCCCCCCCCCCCCAGCATATGCATCAGCGTCCGGTGGCTAATAGTGCCAGTTCTGTGTTGGTTGACGAGGCGCTTTGTTTTCCCGATGTACCTCTCGCGTCTGGCCGTGCCGATTCTTACTCCCAGGTCTTTCATCCTGGACAGCGATGTGGAATCACTGGCGTCAAAATCCTCTGTTCTCGCCATATCTTTAAGGGCGTTAATAACATCGGCACGATCCATGGGCTGGCCATCTACAGGGGGTGCAGAGCCAGCCAATTTATCAGCTCGTTCATTTCCCTCGACTCCCGCATGTCCTGGGACGAAGATGAAGGTGACTTTGCGGACAACAGACTTCCACAGCGACTCTGTCCACTGTCTACGTACAGATCCAGCTTCGACCTTCTGAATCATGCTCATTGAATCACTTAGTACACACACGTTGGTATAATGCTGTGATTCCAGCCATATGAAAGCCTGTGTAACTGCCATCACCTCCATCGTCATGCTGCTCGTGGTCATGGAGTGGGCACCACTGGATTCTTGAACGGTTCGGCCCGCTGAGCGGGCTGTAAATGCCCACGCACTTCTCTGCTGCTTTACAACAGATCCATCTGTATAGATGAGCACTTCGGGGCTATCTGAGTGATCATAGATGAGCGCGTTGACCTCTGCATTGACAGCGGCAGGGTTCTGCTCTCTGCACCGTCTGTCGAGTGTGATAATGCAGGAGAAGGTACACTTAAAAGCTGGAGGCACCGGCACCCATTCCTTGCCGGGGTTGATACTGGTAAGACTGCAGACCTGTCCGACGACATCTTCCGCCCGACCCATCCATGATTTGCCCCTCTTTAGCCTGTCACCCTTTTCTCTGAATACAGCGTCATGCAGAGGGTGCTGCTCATCTGCACTTATTTTTAAGTATGCACGAGCTCTCCAGATCTTGATCCTGTGTTCCATTGTCGGGAAGTCAAGGAGGTATCTCATTGCTACACAGCTGGTGTCTCTCGTGCAGCCCAAAATGATGCGCATGGCTTCGTTTTGTACCTTTTCAAGTCTTCCAATCTGTGTAGGGCTGACAGTGAGGATGGCCAGGGCATACTCGATGCGTGAAAGCACAAGTCCTTGGAACAGAAGTAATAGCAGTCTTTGCTCGATATTGGCACTCGCCATGACTCTCATTGCTGCCAAACCTTTTCGAGCCTTCGTTATGACATAATCGACATGATCTCTGAAGGACAGGCTACGATCAAGCCTCACGCCAAGATATGTCATTGACTGGGTTCTACTCAGAATGCTCCCATCCATTCTTACTGCCGGCAGGTCTGTTTTCACAATATGGTTGTTTAGTGAGAACCATGTAACCGTTGCCTTTGCAGGGTTGACAAGGGCATCGGCATCAGCACACCATGAGGAAATTCGATCTAGTTCGCCCTGCATATAGTTGGCAACCGCCTGTCTATCTCGACCCTGTCGATACACGAGGATGTCGTCAACGAATGATAGAGTCCTACCCCTCCCATCCAACTGTTGTTCAGTGATCGGCACCGTATACACGTTGAATAGTACTGGTGACAGTGGTGAACCCTGCGGCAATCCTGGACATATCGTTATCGGCTCAGAAGACCAACTCCCGCATCTTAGCACCACCTTCCTTTGGAGTAGAACTGCAGCTATCCATCGTACAAGGTGAGGGTGCACTTTCAGTCTGAGGAGGGTTTGCATCAAGTGCTCGAAAGATACTCTGTTATATGCGTCCTCTAAGTCTATGGCGGCCGCACATGTCTCTTCTCTGACCTGAAATCCTTCGTAAACATCTTGAGCAAAGACCGCCGCATTCAGCCATGACTCTTTGTTGCGTCTGTATCCTCCAAGTGTGGGCGGGAAGCAGCCGAGCTGTTCCAAGTCCCAAGCAAGTCTGTGTGCTACAATTTTCTCCAGTAGCTTGCCAACAGTGTTCTGCATCGTAATGATTCTGTAGCCGCTTATCTTGGAGTGGTCTTTGTTCGGTTTTGGCAGCGGCAGCAGGTAGCTGTGTAGCCATTCTTCTTTGACCTGACCCCTCTGGATACTGGTGTTGAATTCTCTGGCCAGTTCTTCCATGTCATCATCTGATATCACCATTAGGTCACCATATCGGATGCCGTCTGGGCCTGGGGCGGTGTTAGGTGATTTCTTGAGCATCGCACGCAATATGTCAACTGTGATCGTCCATTCTTCGTCTGTCCCGACCCCCTCGCACAACTGAGAGAGTGTTGTTGTGGTCCTCTGTCTGGCGGGCTCGTCTTTCTGGTCAGTCTGTTCTATGTAGCGTGCAAGAAGGGCCTTACCTTTATCCGCATCCGACTTTTTCCATGCGAGGTCTGTGCCTTGAAAGTCTGGAATACCCCTACGTTGTGCAGCACCGTTCATGCTCTTGTGGAGACGCCAGAATGTCGTAAGAGATTGCTCGGAGCACACCTTCCTGCAGAACTCGTCCCATTTGTCGGCCTTGGCCTGTTTGGCGCAGGATTTGAATAAAGTCGTCGTCCTAACGACCTCAGTCTTCAGGTTCGCCAATTCAACCTGTGGCATGTTAGCCTTTCTGGCCTTTTGCCAGTCTTTGACAGCCTGCCTCTTTCCCAGCCACACCTTCTCGACCTCTCCATTCCACCATGGTGGCTGCAGCCATCTTTCTTGTCTCCTACGGGAGGAAGTTAGTTTCCTTCTTCTGATCTTGCTTATGGCGTCTTGACCAGTGGTGTCGTACGGGAAGGCATTGGTCTTGTTTCTTTGACTCATGGCCCCGTCTTTCTTGATCAGGATGACACAAGGGTAGTGGTCACTATCGTGGTATCCCAGTGTGCCCCACCGGCACCTTGGTGCGATGGTGGGCGACACCAGAGCCAAGTCAATGATGCTGTCAGAGTCGCCTGGTCGAGTGGCCATTCTAGTGACCTTCCCATCATTCAGACAGATTAGGGCAGCAGATGCCAGGGCGTCCTCCAAATCTTCTCCCTGTCTATTGGTGATGCAATTCCCCCATTGACTGCCTCTGGCATTGAAGTCCCCGCAGTAGATGATATGCCTTTCATCCATATCGAACAAACTCTGCCATTGTCGCACGTCGACCTTCCCATTTCGCGCATAGACGTTAACGATTACAAGCTGCACTGGTGTCATTATTCTTAATGCCTGCACTTGCAGGGCATCGCTGTTCCAGGCGGACATATCGATCTCAGACACTAGTATGTTGTCGCGGACCAGAATGGCCTGTCCGAGGTGCCGCCTGTTAAGGAAACCCTGAAATCCCGCCACATTGACTGTTCCGTCGGTGAGGTGTGTTTCTTGCAAGACTACAATATCGTTTCCGTAGAGTAGTTTTTCAAGAATGGGTCGGCGTTGACTAAATGATGCACAGTTCCAGTACAGTACTCGAACATTTCCGATACCCAATCTGTCACATTTTAAGCGCCTTCTGCGCGCGCCCGCCCTCTTACCACGTTGTGTCCTAGCTGGTCGTCTGGAATGATGATGATGATGATGATGATGATGATGATGATGATGATGATGATGATAGAAAGAAAGGCGCCCCGGGAAGGTTAACCCAGTCAACAAATGCCCGCAGAAGTCGGATATGTCCGCCTAACAGCGCAAGAGCGCAGCTCTGCTGTAAACAGGCACAACGCAATAACGTGCGAAACAACAAACAAAAAACTCCGGATGAACGCAGGAGAAGAAAGGCAAATTTTTTAAACTGATAATTGACCCAGCTTAAAACAGATACCAGCAAATGTCTTAAATATCACAACACCCATTGTATGCCGATTGTTCTATAAGACCTTGGGTTTCGGTGAGTTGAGCTAAGAAACAACATCACTGCACTCGGGACATTTCCACACATGATCCGCCCCCTCTTCAACAGCCAGCGAAGAGACATACTGCTTATCGTTCCAAATGCCATTTGATTGAAAGTTCTCCTGGTCTTCCCTCTCAGTTTTGAGATTCATCAAGAACCCCTGCGGGTCCCTATATCTCAACATACAGGTTTTCATTGTTTTCCAGCTTTCTCCACCTGGTCCCACAGGCGTCCGACCACCTCTTCCTTGTCCATAGGTAATCTACCACCGAGAGGTGCATTCCCTGCCAGCCTATCAGCTTGTTCATTGCCCCGCACTCCAGCATGACCAGGGCAGAAAATAAACTTGATTTATTTGGTTATTTCGGGATTTGAAATTTAAATATTGAGCACAACCCACTACTGGCAACGCTGATCGTATTCTGGTATGAACCTGAGGCCTATCCACGTCAATATGGAAGCACTTCCATATTGACGTGGATAGGCCTCAGGTTCATGTCGCATAATGTTGACTATTTCGATAGACAAGGATCAGAAATAGCAACCAATAGACTTTCAGGATTCCGAAAGACTAATCACTGTCGAAGAAGAGGCCGAAATGGCTCGAACTAGGAAGTACGATTCGGAACTGTCCCAGGAATGACCAGGTCTTCAGACAGTTTTCAGGCACAGATAGGTAAAGCGAACAACCGTACTAGGAATAATTCTAGACAGTAGGCTTAATGAATCTGGCGACGAATGCCTGCAAAAATTAAAGAGCCCCCTTTAACTGATCCATTCTCACAACATGGAGGAAGAGTACAAATATAAAGTTACAACTTGCATTCCTTCTCTTTCTCTCAGTATCCTAATATTAAATTAGAGTATATCAGCAACAGACTAAGTATGTTTCTGGTATCACATATAACTTAATTTAATGAAAACTGTGGCATGTAAAAGTCTGTTGCCCTAGTGTGTAGGCAATGAAATCCTAGACTAAGTTGGCAGGCTAAAGGTGTCAGCCGAGGAGGTTGGCCACTCAGCTCAAGACTTGGGTCCGGCTTGTCAACTCGGGTGACGTTCCAGTTCAGGTTGCGGATTCACTCTCCGGCAATAGACATGGTGTTCACGACTGGTAAGTATGCGTTGCTGCAAGTTGCTGGCTCATGGTACCACCAAAGAAGGTGCAGAACTTCCAAAATGTGGTGATTAAACCTCTCCACGGGGGAACAGTGCCACTAGCAGTGTAAATATTACTTTTTGGTATCAATTTGGCTCGCAATTGGCTAATCCCAAATATCGGCTAACTAGAGCCCAGATTCTTTTGTTGCAATATGTCTTTTTACAGCTAGTATCGGCGCCTGTGTCCACACCGCTTCGGGTCAGTCGACCAAATGGACGATCTGCCGGCTGACGACAACTGGCCAGGCAGATTCTCGTGTTGCCACCCGGATCGCAGGCTAAAACTGAATATGTTATTCAGCCAAACTTGCGCTGGGGCAGAAGGCATGCACCACTAATAGTTCTATAATATACTGTATAATATGTAGTTTAGAAACACTAGAATATTCACTAGGTTTACAGGAGATTAAATTCTCGCCAATAATACAGGCATATTTATAGATATCTACAAACATGGGAAAATAGGGAAAAGATCGTTTTTCTAGATATAATTATAATGAAAAATATGATCTGCAATGTAATTTAAGCAAAGATAAAGTGGGAGACTGTCTATTACGTCACAGTTCATACCAGAATACGATCAGCGTTGCCAGTAGTGGGTTGTGCTCAATATTTAGAAAATAAACTCACAATCTGTGACCCCTGAAGCGAGGCAAGCCACTCTATATGAAATATTAATTTCTCCACCTTAATGTACATACTCTGTGAGTCCGTAATGAATACAACGTGTGTTGCAGCGGTCTCCTCCAACAATCGGAAGGTTGCTGTTACTGCTTCCACCTCCATTCTCATGCTGGAGGCAAACTCTCCTTTTTTCAAGTATCATCCAATAGCTTTCGCAATGAAACCCCAGCCACTACGTCTGTTTCTCACCACTAACCCATCAGTGTAGATGTCTATGTCACCTTCATGTGTGTTACCCTGGATCAGCTGTTGCACCTCAAACTCTATGCGGCTCGTTGCCCATTCTCTCCACTCACAAGCCAGTGTTACTATTACCTTTTTCCATTCCGACATGTCTTCCGGTACTTTAACCCACTTTTTCCACGATGAATGGATCTAGCAGCATATGCCCTACACACACAAGGCGTGTAAAAGGCTATTTTACTACAATTAACTGATTAAGTGCCATGGGATGGTTAATCGTCCTAAGCGACACCCCTTATCTGCTATGGGCTTATATACAGTAGTTCTCCTTATACAGCCACCTTTAATTTGATATATAATACATGTCTGCTGCCATATTTACAACTGTCAAATCATAACTGTGACACACCCCTACTTCCCATTTTCCACCATCCATTTTTGTTTGATCAAAACCTACTGTTTAGTTGGCACTGAATCTGTTAAGAGAGAAGGAACGCAAACAGAAAATGGAGGTGATGGATGCATAAGGTTGATGCTGTAAGCCATACTCGTCATCCTGCACAAGAAAGCCGTCATTTGAATAATTTGGTCACATTCTCATCTACGCAAGGGCGTGCAAGCAGTTTATGTATAGAAAAGGACCTATTTACACGCCGTCAGGCACATTTGACCTATGGTGCTTGACCAATGGTTTTATAGACCAATGATTACTCTGTGAGTGAAGGAGAAGAAGACAGAGAAGGGGGAGATGGTGGAGGAAGCACGAAGGAGAAGAAAGAAATCAGAAAAAGAAATAAAATAAGAAAAAGAAAGAAACAAGAAGCAATTTTAAAAACTGGAGAAACACGAAGTAATGAAGGAAGAAACAGGAAGCAATGAAGAAGAGG
Organism: Cepaea hortensis; assembly: GCA_963921405.1. NCBI lineage: Eukaryota > Metazoa > Mollusca > Gastropoda > Stylommatophora > Helicidae > Cepaea > Cepaea hortensis. The sequence goes on from OY992877.1 coordinate 128,608,851, forward strand.
AAAGAGATAAGTAGCAATTAAAAGAATAAGGATGAAAGAAGTTTAGGAGATCTTGTCTCAGGATGCATTGTTATGTTAAGTACAGCAGCAAGAAGTATGAATGAATAGGTGTATTTTTAATGACTGTGCAGTGTTTGAAAATATTGCCGGTCCAAGTTTTTGTATTCACCCTCAGTAAAGTTCATGCAACATAATAGGTAAATACAAAATTTGGACCTGCAATATTTTCAACCACTGCATTGTTATTACAAATATACCCTGTACATCAACAAGCAGATGAAGGACAGAAGCAAGAAGGATGTAGAACAGCGGCAAATAAGCATGAAGGAAGTTATGTTATGTAGAAAGACGTCACTGCACATTAAGCATTCCCATGCCTGGTTAGTCCTCTGATGCAGCAGCCATCTCAAAGTATTTCTGCTCACTGTTCTTCTATTGCGTTCATCAGGAGACTTTTTCGGACGTGTTTTCGCCTGTTTACAGCAGAACTGCATTCTTGCGCCGTTAGGCCGACACGTTCGACTTCTGCGGGCATTTATTAACCGGGTTAACCTTCCCGGGTGCTCACTGTTATAACGAGTTGATTATGGTGTCTTCTCTCTTTCCCACGAAGGCATCATTGACGTGCTTGACCAAGCTTTACTCCCAGTTTGTGCAGTCGGGCTACAGTCGGTGTCTCTTCAGTATCCGCCAAATGAGTCCGTACTGCACTGGCTAGATCAGTGTTTCCCAACGTGGGGGTCCCCACGCCCTACAGGGGGGGGGGGGCGCAATTCGATTGTTAAGGGGGGCAATTCGAAAATAGACTCGTCCAGAGTTTTTATGTTAACCGTATGGCGACTCAAGCTGGGTAAACGTCCAGTATAAGTAACTTCTGTCTGCCATGTAAGTAGCCGTGATTTCATTGTTAGAGTTGAACTACTGGTTTATCGGCTGATATAAAAGAACGATTTTATGATTTGAAATAAATTGATTTCCCAACTTGGATGATGCAGCCAATGTTAGTGGATTTGTCTGATATTTCAAATATGCAGTATCAAGAAGAAATCGCAGAAATGCAAAATGATGAGTCAATTAAAACTTTATTTAATATAAATGGAGCGATGGCATTACTTTGTGAGGAAACCGAAATCAAATATCCAAATGCAACCAAATGTGCAAGAAATCGACTGGATATAACAAAACGGGGAGACTTGAGACTGAAGTTAACTAAATTGGAACCTGACATAAAGTCGCTTTGTAGCAAACATCAAGTACAAGGATCTCACTAAATTTAAATAATAAATAATTACTAATACTTAAAATAATATAGAAAAAATCTTTGAATAAAATTGTTTTGTACTTGAATTTCAGTTCTCCATTATGTTTTGAAAATGTACTTACTGTGTTTGCTCAATAATTTCCTAGTTATTTCTTCCTAAAAGCTATCATTTAAGTTTCTTCAGTGAACATTTCAATTTTTGAATATTAAAATATTATGTACATGTAGGGGTGGGTGGGGCATAAGAATATTAGAAAGGCTTGGGTGGGGCAAAGCACAAAAAAGGTTGGGAAACACTGGACTAGATCAACCCTGTCCTTGCTTTGTCCCGTTTCCGCTAGTGCATAATTTGCCAGCAGGTCTCCGCGTCCATTACTTCTTACTCCGGCAAGTCCGGTTGTGTACATTCAGGTTGGTGATGTGAGGCGCGACTTCCAAATGTCGTCTACCTATTCAGAGCGGAGGCTGTTGGTGGCAATTTTCTGTGGCATGTGCATGGAACCTGATATGATTATGACGTGTTTGACTTCCTGTTCTGCTGCCCGTGCGAGAGCTCTGGAGACAGTGGGGTACTTTTGCCTTAATTCACCCCAAACAAACGGAATCCCAGAGTATGACGTCACATCTAGGCGTTCTCTGTGTTGCGCCGTAGCTCGGTGCGCAATTTTATCGGTGTACAACCGTTGCTCTCGGCGACATCCCCCAACTGTAACTGGAATGCTTGTCAACTCTTGAGACCAGCAGTATACGAAAAGAATGATCTTCTTCTTCTTCTTTCGTTCGCCTGAAATATGTTTATAACTGCAATGTTGTCTCTTGTATGAATCTAACAGTCTTTTTTAGTTCATTCAGCGGTCCATAGAGTTTATCTTCCACTGTTGTCTCTCTAGGCCAGAAGGTTCGCCTGGATATGTTGTAGTTTGGGCAATCCTGGAGTATGTGGTCTGCTGTCTGCGACGCCAAACCACATGTGCACATGGCTGAGTCACCAATCTTGAATTATGTATACATGTGGTTGCGTAAATGATGATGATCTGTCTGTACGGGAGACGCGAGCCGTGCAGCCATGTGCGCCTTGTCTCTGCGGGGATGTCCTGCCGACATTGTGAATGTCGTCGGCATCTCCATCTGTCCTGACGCTCAGTCAGCTATAGCACCATGACATGATTATGAGAACAGCGTCTAGCAGAATGGAATGTAAGATGTCATGATGCTGCAAAAAAGCAACGCTACTCTTCTTGTAGTGGACAGCTGCTGCTGCCAGTTCCAGAAAAATGATGATCTCTCTCTCTCTCACACACACACAGAGAGAGAGAGAGAGAGAGAGAGAGAGAGAGAGAGAGAGAGAGAGAGAGAGAGAGAGAGAGAGAGAGTTAGTTGCCAAAGCTAAAGAAACATTGTGGGGCAATTGAAACGCACTGACAGGCACTGTACCCGAACAAAAGAGGAGATCACCGTCAGTGCTAAATATAGCTGGTGACGTTTGCTTGTGGTGAATTAATGCAAAAGTACCGACAGTGGTGACAGTTATGTAGTTCTCTTGAACGCGACACTATTCTCTTTGATTGTTCTAACAATCTGGTGTGCCGTGTAAGCCCACGATGACCTTGAGCCGCGCTGTATAGATCATGTCTTCCAGACGTGAATATTCGAACAATTCCTTTATCGCAGTGTCACCTGATACAGGCAACTGAACTCTGCTGTATCTTCATAAAGTAATGATCATCTGAGAGTTTCCTTTTTGCAGATCTTCAGGGATATGCGTCCATTAGTGCAGCAGCAAGACGATGTAGGGAATACGGTAGTTAGGATGTCGGACAGCAGCAAGAAGAATGTAGGACAGGAGTCGGACAGCAGCAAGAAGAATGTAGGACAGGAGCCAGAAGCATAAAGTAGAACAGCAAAAAGAAAGGAACAAAAACAAGAAGCATGAAGTACTGGGTGGCAATTACCACACACATCCTTTCAGAGGCCACTGGGTGGCAATTACCGCAGATATCCTCTCAAAAAGGCACTGGGTGGTAATTACCACACACATCTTCTCATTAGCCACTGGGTGGCAATTACCACACACATCCTCTCAGTAGCCACTGAGTGGCAATTACCACACACATCCTCACAGTCTTTGAAATATGCTACAAACAAAACAATATTTATCCAGTGTTTAATATATAATGATAATACTTGCATCAGAAGAAAAACACAGGTTAATTTAAAATCACACTAAGGGGGCGATCCATTTTCAAATCACATGGTAAGGGGGGAAAACACCACTTTAACTTATGCTCAATCTACATACTGCCGTTGAGGTGTCTTAGAGAAAACCACACTAAAGTTGGGTCCTCGTAGACAAAGCCTCCATTCACTCTAGCAGGATATCTGCAATGGTTCCCCTCACCCCCACCGACCACCAAACACACGTGTATATATAAATATATAATATATAAGACAAATATTCTGAGTATTAATACTAAAATAGCTCTTACACTAAAAATACTTCTAAGATTACCACAAATTCGTAAGTGGAAGCCATGTTTTATTGTTAGTAAGAAATTAGTACAAAAAATAATTACGTTGGGCGAATTGCTGCATCAGGCAGACCAAAAATGTGGAGGACTGACTACCACATAATCTCATCTGCTAAACTTAATTTAGTCTGAAACTGTTTTGTCTGTATAAGCTAACATAATTTGTATTGACATTGTTGCTAACATGTTGAAATCTTGTCAGAACTGGTTAAATCTAAAAACAGGTACTACAACTATGAAATTCTAAGACATTTTTAATGAGTTAAGACATGAGGAGACCAGCTCCTTGCCACTGTCGTGTTTCACATGGCCATGAAACAATCTACTTATGATACTTTAATCACGTACAGTTGGTGGTTATATACACGTATAGAAATGTTGCATGTCCTCTGCAGGATGTTGCGATCAACTCCAGGTTGATTTTCGAGGCAAATGTACATTCAGTAGTTTGCCATTGCTTTATGAACAAGAAGTCAGAGTTTAAGTCCAATATAAGGCCTGTGTAGGGGTTGAACTGTCTACCTTGTCATCAGCAACCCAGGAGTGTAAGAGTGAGTGCTCCTATCCTTTTGACCGCATCAATGTCTATATATATATATATATATACGAGGGCGAGTCAATAAGTCACATAGTTCTGTGGGATGGCAAGTAAATGTAGTTAGTGTTTTCTACAGGTGTCATTAGGTGACAGCAACATCGAACTTTATATTCCCGTTCGTCAGGTGGCGCTAGGTGTCTCATGAGCATGCGCAGCGCATAAACAAAATGGCAACTGTACTTACGGAGCGTACAACCAAAGAGCAACGTGCTGTTGTGCATATTTTGTGGGCAAAAGGACTGCCTGCAAAGGACATTCATAAGGAAATGCTTCCTGTTTATGCCGACAAATGTTTGTCCCATTAAGCAGTGCATAGCTGGGTAGAAAAATCTTCTCAAGGACGCTCTAAAATTGTTGATGAAATCCGCTCTGGTCGTCCTGTTGAGATTGAAACAAAAGCATCTGTGCAGCGGGTGGAGGAGATGATTAGACAGGCGAGTAACGATAGACTCTGTAGCATCTGCAATAGGGTGCTCACATGGTTCAGCATGCAGCATAATGCATGATCGATTGAAATTTCCAGGACTGCTGACTAGAGGAGTGTTGCTTCTTCATGACAATGCTAGACTACATACGGCTCAATTAACTCAGGAGAAAATTAACCAACTAAGGTGGGAAGTTCTGGAACATCCATCTTACAGCCTCGACTTATCCCCCAGCAATTTCCACCTTTTTGGTTCACTGAAAACCCACCTTGGCAGGAGATATTTTGCGAATGATGCAAAAGTTGAATGTGAAGTGAAAATGTGTTTTAGAAAACAGCATGCAGGTCTATGCAGCCAGTTTAGGAGGACTGATAAAATGATGGGATAAGTGCATCAATGTTGGTGGAAATTATGTTGAGAAATAAAGGGACAATGTTTGTATAAAAATAAACTGGTTTCAAGTTGTTATCATATTTAGATATTTTTCTACAGCCATTTGTGACTTATTTATTGACTCTCTCTCTCTCGCTCTCTCTTGTGTGTGTGTGTGTGTGTGTGTGTGTGTTTGTTTGTTTGTTGTTTTTTTAAATCTTACTTAAATTATTTCACTACTACTGTTTAGCTTACATACATTATTTATGTTGTAATACTTCATTTGAAAAAAAAAAAAGAAACATAAGGTTGCATTTATTTCCAAGATGTGTCCATTAGTGAACACAAAATAAAATGCAATTCTTCTGTGTCCAGCACTCAGTGGTGAATCAATGTATACTGCTATGCTCCTACTTTGTCACAAACATTACATTAATAATATAAAATTTATCGCTTGAGGTTATTGTAAAATATACTCTGGAGCACAACTGAAGTCAATGTCACGAGTTTTATTCTCAAACAAATTAAATGATCCCCAAAGCAAACAAGGTGTAAATACCGTAGTCAATAAATACTGCTGTAGTGCTTAGGAATTCACATGTGACTAGGTCACAACTTTATGAGATGAGGCAACATAGTTTTGCCACATTTTCCTTCCCTAATTCAAAGTAGGCCGGCTTCGTGGCTTAGAGGTTATGACTTTTCTCCGTAATCTCGTATACTCTCGTCGGTAACGTGATGACGGTGAGAATCAGCAGTGGTTCGAATCGCATCGGTAACTTACAGGGTATGTGAGCCGGCCGCTCAGAAAGCAAGGGCAAACTACTGAGCGTAATCTTGCCAAGAAATCAATATACAGCTGAAAGATGCTGGTGTTGACAGCGATGTACTGTAAAGGATATGCAAAAAAAAAAAAAAATTCAAAGTAGAATCAAATACTTATTTTATAAACTGCGTAGAGCAGTGCTAACACTATCATTCTAGAAGATTTAAACAGTGGCACTCCTGGGCTCTTTAATTTCAGGAAACTTACTATATCCCAGTGAAATGGTACTTAATCTGGGTCTGATAACACATGGTACATAAGGAGTTAAAGTAACAAATGTGAATAGAGTAGTACTTGCTTGAGAGCTGCGATAATGTAGTGGCTAGATGCTTGTCTGAACCCACATTGGGGTGGATTGTAAAAAATGACCTAGGCTCGGACACACTGGAGATGGGAACCAGGAAATGTCTTGGGCAGAACAGATGGTTAGCATGACACTGACCACGTGGTCCACTGAGAGCTGACTGGTCAGTAACAACTGAGTCTAGCACCATTTGTCCGTGTTTCAGGCGTGTACTAGTTACTTTACCTTTTTTTTTTTTAAACAGCTGTTTGGAATAGAAAGACACTAAGAGAATTGCATCATGTATGCAGTAATAAGTAGGAAATAAGGAGCAACGGACAAGCAAATTGCTTACATGGGGAGTGGGAGGGGAGCTAATCACACAAGCCAATGCAACAACCAGTGGTAAATACCATCCTAGATGCTTTAACCATCAATACAATCATGGGAATGTGTTCACATAAATCACTGGGCAGTATGGCAATTACATACCTTAGTGTATGATCAACAAATGATTAAGTACAAAAAATACAAGTTGAAACAGAATATAACAATAACATGTGTAAGCCAATGTTAGAGACATGTTCCTTCTTCACACACACTACACACAGCAGCAAGTACAAAATGTTATTACAATATACCTGTCTTTACACCACATTGTGTCTCCCTACTATTGCTAAGAGGGGAAACATACAGACCCTAACCAATCCACATTTTACATCTGTCACACCAACATAACTCACTGAAAAATATAGTTATGATGGGAGGTCATTTTCTACTGTCTGACATCATTAAAACTATATACAGTGCAGATCTGATAAGGCAAACTCACCTAGGACCCAAGAAATAGTTCTCCTTATCAGAAATTCCTCTTATAAGAGTTCAACCATATAGTAATGCATTTACAATGTACAATATTGTTCTTCACAACAGAAATTCACCACATAAGAGATCACCTTATGCGGTATGCACTTTATATATATATAAGAAATCTGGCCCATGCAGTACAATGTAATAAGACTACATACAACAGATTTACCTTTTAGGTCTAAAAGCAAACAAGACATGCACACAAAGAAGAATCACCAACAAATTCCAGGTGTGTGTGTGTGGGGGGAGGGGGGGGGGGGATAACAAGTTAAATTGTAGGTATGTTGTGCTTGTATATACCTAGTGCATTTCATTGTGACCTTTTGTCTATCACAGCTGAAAGCATTTGATTGCATTACATTGTTACTGGGCAGACCAGATTTCCACACACACATTTATATATATACACAATTACCTCATGTCATGTACCAAATATTTATGCGCCAACAATTTATGAAATATTACACTCGTTCGAATCTCAGATTCTTTCACATGGCAAGTATAAGCATTATATGAGTAGTAAAGAAACATGAAAATGTACCTAACATAAAGTTATGCTGTTTTGTTGTAACATAATTGTGTTGCATTACATTCTGATTACATAGTCTATCCATAACAGTCTCCTTCTTCCTTCTCACTACAAACAACACATTATTTCACAAACAAAATACATGTTAAACATTCCACCTACAAAATACTCTTACATTGTACTACTGTTCAGAAAAATGTAGATATAGTTTTATTACTTTGTTTGTACAACTAACATTGGTCTTTTAATCATGAGAATTTCAATGATCAAAGCTACAGAAAACAGGTTAAAGAAACACCCAAAGACAGACACAGCTGAACACTGTTTGCAACTACAGAGGACAATCTTCAGGCTTCTTCTTCTGTTGTCCTACTGTTTTTGTCATGAAGAGTCACATAATCTTCAGACACAGACATGAATATCATTATGTCATGAAGTGGACAACCAAATAGAACGTGCTTCGAGATGGCTGGCTCCATAAAAGCAGCAAAAGCTTGAGGGAGATGCAGGTGATGATTTCCAAGTAACATGTGTGGCAGACATAGATGTCTTTAATGAGACAGACATACAGTCTAACATTTAAAACTGTTCTTTTCAGCTTCTGCCTTTTATTGTCCAATGGAGCATAGGTCCTCCATCAACTCGTGTCAAGCCTTTCTAATACGTAGATTTGTTGATGACCGATTGAATTTTGCTGCTAAAGATTTCTATAAAATAAGATTGTTTGTCTGTTTCTCACAACCCACCTTCGTGGGATATGCATCATAGGTTATTATTCTCTGCTTTCCCTTATGGTAACATACAGACTTCCGGTTCAACCTGGAGGATAGGTGGTGGAGCTGTTAAGGCCTCTGGAGTGTTTATGCGTGTGGCTACGGTTTGTTTACACAATTTCCTCATGTTTGACTGGTAGTACATGGTTCCATCGCCCAGCTATTGAGTTAAGTGTGTGGAGTGACACTGTGGATTTCACATGCATCTGTCCGAGGTTGTTTGTATTGTGTACTGCACGTTCAGAAAAATGGCAGCCGGCTTTCTAGCGACTGCCGCTTCCATCGACAATGAACTGTATTTTTCATGGCGTACTTTTGTGTTGGCATTCTGGCAGCGGCCTTATGCATGTATACCTATGTGCGGGCTGTTGGTTTGTCGAGACTCCTGGCTGTTGGTGAGGAGCATTTCGTGTGATATTCACTGGCACAGGAACAGAGCATTATAGGGCAACCCTTTGCCGTGAAGTTCGAACAGCAACTAACTAACTAACATGGTAACACATGGGCCAAGCTGGGTACAATCTTTGAAGCTCAGCACCTGTCACATTTAGGTTTCACTCAGAAAGTTAATAAAGTTCATCTTTATCACCAGCTTCCAACAACTTCTTTCCTTGGTGGAAAACTGAACAGAAAGTATGACCCAGCCAGACATACAGTCTGAGACACAACAATTATGATTCTGCAACAGTTGTGGAGGTACACGCAGACTGAACAATATCGTATCCTATCCTGAATGAAGTTTGTCACAGATCAAAGAAAAAAAACCTGATATGATATTATTTCTGAAATATTTGAACGAGAATGAGGAGTTGTGATACATCTAAAATAACATAATGAAACTGTTTCCTAGTACTGAAATATCTGTAAAAATCGCAGATCAAAGAACAATTCTGCAATACCTGAAATACTTGGTCACTTAGGCCCATAAACTGTAAATGAATGAAACAGCAATTTTCTAGACTACACAGCCCTCCAGCAATTTTGTGGTCAGCTTCACGCTGGCCACTTCCTACTAGATCATTTTCTGAGTCTGGACCAAGCCAGAGTAATGGGGTAAGACACAAATACATGATATGCTCTCTGTGTCAACTTGAAGTACTCTATTTACAGAAATGAGCAACATCAATAAATATGTCTATCATTTCCACAACATATGTTCGCTGTTTCAAATAAATCAACCCACAAAAAATTACAAAATCATTATGTTTAAAATAAATTATGATGTATCCAATGTATGTTCATAACTGATTCTCATAAATGGCTGTCTTGTAAGAGTTCTTAGACCATAATGATTCTGGTCATGTGTACAATATGTTTGTGTACAAATCTCATATAAGTAGTTCACGGACAATATGGTGGTACAAAGATAATGTCATGATGTACTAATGGTGCTTGATCCATGCAGCCCCAGAATGATACAGAATGATACTTGGAAATGAAAGACAATTTGTGACACACAATATGGCTGCCACTGGAATTGAATGAAGTGATTATCAGCAATTACAAGAAAGGTATAAAATAGACACATGGAAAACACAAACATCACACAAGTGAAGCTAGTTCATGATTTTGATGCAGTCTCTCATATTTATTGATGCCATTGATGTTTTTGTGATTACCAATGTATATAACTGCTGAGAATTAGCAAGCTCCACAGCATGTCACTTGTAGTTCTGAGCTACTTTTCTTTCCTGCTCCGGTTGAGAAAATATTCATTTCCTTTCTTCTGCTCCTCAGGAACATATACGTCCTTTCTTTTACTACTTTTGTTCTTTCTTTATTTCTTAAGAATGTACAATTCTTTCTTTTATTGGTAGAAATATCCTTTGCTTACTAGTAATTTTCTTGATTTGATTAATGTCTACTAATTTGTTTTTACACTTGTGATATTTTCAATCACAGTGAATGTAATAATGACAAAAACTTAATTGTGTCTCTTTCACTTGATTTCTGATGTAAAAACAATGAGTGCATGTTTTTGTTCACAGCTCTTGCAAAGGTTTTAGCATAAGTGTAAGTAAATTAGGTAGCACTGTAAATAAGCAACAAAAAAAGCAAACAAATGTACCAACAATAGAAACAATGCAACAGTTTTTGAAGAGTTAATAACGGAAATGATTAAGTAAGGGAGGAAAAAATCAAGAAAAATTGCTAAATACACAGCAAGTAAGAGAACCTCCTCAGCTTGGCCATGTTATATTATGTCAACCTTGAAGCAGCCAGCATCTTTCAATGTATGAAAGCAAGGTGCACCAGCTTCATGGACATAAAGCAATCATGAACAGGGGCAATCAAAGGCAACTCAAAAATACACAAAATTGTGTGCATAAATCTGTACTGTTAATTATGGCAAATGCTCCTTTATTACATATTCTAAGAGTAGGCCTTCATGGTAGCAAACCTGTTCACTGAGTGACCTAGCCCATCATACAGGACAGCCTGTATGTGAAGTAAGTCCTGTGACTACTGAGAGTGACCCAGCCCATCATACAGGACAGCCTGTATGTGAAGTAAGTCCTGTGACTACTGAGAGTGACCCAGCCCATCATACAGGACAGCCTGTATGTGAAGTAAGTCCTGTGACTACTGAGAGTGACCCAGCCCATCATACAGGACAGCCTGTATGTGAAGTAAGTCCTGTGACTATTGAGACCAAATGTGGCTATTCAGTTAAATCTGTTTTTGTTACTCTTAGCCTATTATCACTCCAGTGAGTGTATGACATAGTAGTTTAACACATGCATTACCACCCTACAGACAAGCCCGAAAAATGCTGGTGCAAATAGCCCCAAGTCTCTCAGTTCAAATAATTTTACTAAAATGATGAGTTACACATGCAAATATTTGAAATTAGTATGATTTAAACAGAAATATTGAAAACTAAGTTAGTGTTACAAAAATACATATTTCTAGATTTTTTTTCCATTCGCTTGTTTTAGACTCAAGTGTAGTCCATACACGTGCTACCACTTCTAGTGCACTGGACTGATTTTGTGTGTGCTTTCCCTATTACCAGTGTCCCTCGCCATCAGATGACTTCTGGGGTACTTGTAATTTATGTTCCAAAGTCAAGGGTAAAAAGTCATTTCAGTCCAACTAAAAGGTGTAGGGGTTGAACCTGCTACCTCAGCATCAGTGCACTGGAAGTTTAAGAACAAGCCCTCTTATTCATTTGGCCATGCTGACCTCCAAAATGTAGATATTTTGTACTCTTGTGTTTGAAATATTTCAATGCAAACGATCCTGCTTGAGACAACAGGAAAACATTTAGCTTAAACAAGAAGACTCCTGCGTGACTTCATAACAATGACCATCAAGCTCACTCTCCTCCAGGGACCTACGACCATGAACCTCGAGGGACAGAACATGCAGATGGAATTTCTCCTAATGACCACAGCTAGAATTTAAGGAGCATAAATACTTTGCTAGTCTCCAACACTGTCCCTCAATTTGCAAGAAATGTCTGAAGTTTGTATGGAATTTGTACCATCTTGACCTGGTTGCTGGGACATTATTTTCACTTTTAATTACAGGTTTTCAATTGTTTTTTTGGTGTCCCAGCAATTTTAATAAGCATTTTCCAGACAACCAAAATAATAACTAACCATACTTGAAAAGCAGAGATATCACTGCATATGACTGACAAATACTCTTATGTTCGCCTAAAATATTTTCATCATTCCTCTCTTTTTGTATAATGAATTTTTCATCTCTATACAGAAAATGATTACTGATATACAAGGGTCATCCAGTAAGTATCCAGACTAATGTAATTTCAGATAACTATGAGAGATAAAATTACATGTACTATTTTCCGACAGTCACCTGTCACTGCAGCAAATTTTTCTCATTGAGCTAAGAGTTTCTGTATTTCGACACCATAAGATTCTTTTGGCTAGTCCTTGAACCATTGAAGAACCACCTGACGCACTTCATTATCCACGTCAAACTTTTGTCCTCCAAGATGATGCTTCAGAGGGCCAAAAAAAAGGTGAAAATCACTCAGAGCCAAGTCAGGATTGTAAGGTGAGTGTGGCAGTACCTCCCAATGCAATTGCTATAGTTTTGGCAGCTTTATGGGGGATCACATAGTTGTGTTGATGAATGACACCTTTACTGGACAGTCCTGTATGTTTATGGTGAATGGCCTTCCAAACTTTATGAAAACTGAGGTAATGCCTGATGATAATGTCCACTGAATTGTTGCTTATGTTGGTAGCCATTGCGACTTCACGTACAGTAGTAACTCACTGACCATCCAAAACAACCTTTTTGACAATGTGTATTGCTTCACTAATAAACTTTTCACTCGACCTTCTCAGGGCTCATCCCCAGTGGATTCATGACCTTCACAAAAGCGTTTTAGACTATTCAAACTCTGATGAACATACTACAAACACACATGACAGTCTGCAATGAATTTCAGAGGGTTTTGAACTTTCACCAAAAATGTAATCATTACGTGCTGTTCCTACACCATATGCCTTTTTGAAAAAACATAGCACAAGAACACAACTGATATATGCCCATTCCACCACCAAGAGGCAGATATATACTGTTCACTTTGGAGTAGTTACTAAACTTAATCATCTTTCTCTTATCCTGACAAAATCCAAATACCTACTGGACAATCCTCATATTTGTTGTAAAGAGTAAACATTAAAATCTCAACAAAAGGAGAATATTTTCAAGCCTATTAAAAACGTAAACATTTTATACATGGAAATATGAATACTGAATTTAAAATGTGCACAAAAAGCAAGAAAACTGGCCATAAAGCACAATACTTTACTGAAATTCATCTATCAAGTAATACTGCAAACTCGCATGTTATCAATTTTATTTTGTGAAACTATTTTTACTGCTGCTTACAGCTTGTTAAAAATGCTGAAACAATGATAAAATTCTTGTTTAATTATGCTATAAATAAATTTTTGTTGCGTATCCCTTACGGGATGTTGCAGTCAACACCAGCATTTTCATGCTGCTGTTGATGTACTAGGCAAGTGTTACGTTCAGTAGTTTGCCATTGCTTTCTGAACGACCGGCCCCTATACCTTTTTCAAAAAAACCAGCACCGCCGTGTTTCGAACCCGGGTATACGGGCTCACAAACCGCGTTCGCAAGCCCTTAGCCACAGAGACCGGCAATTATGCTATACCTTGATGTAAAATTGCTATTATTTTCTTGAAGATGGACTCCCTACACTGTGTTCACATATTTATTATTTAGAGCATTAAAATGATACAGGTCTGTCTGATAGGGAGTTTAGTTTGATTTACCAATTAACAATACAATTTTCACCCAATAATAACAATATAGAGTATCTCTGTCATAAATAAAATAATCTGTAATGCTAAACAATTGTCTAAGATGTTTATTAGTATGCTATTAAGGATCTGATATCAGATGTCTAATATATATCTCTGGAATGACTTGCTATATAATACAGCAACGATTTCTGAAGAGATATTTTAACAAATGTAATCCTTGAAGTTTATTCACGTGACAACACAGCGGATAAGACAATCTAATTCAAGTGGACGAAAGTAGAAAAGGAAACTGTTGACTCCACAGTAGAATGATGGAGAATTAATTAAACAGGTTACAAAAATGCTTCCTTGTGGTCCTATGGCAAAATGTACCAATATATCAATATAAAAAGAAATACTTCTTCCCCCCTTGTCATATACACTCAATACTCATTTTACAAAAATGCTGTCCCCCTGGAACATATTTTCCTGAGCTTGACCACATACTGAATGTGAACACATCACATACAAAATGAATATGTGCAAATGATGGGTGTGTCAAGTAAAAAGTGCCTCACAGATGCAGTCAAAAACACAGGTGTCAACAACAACAACAACCATTTCAAACACAATTCATCCTGTACAGTGTCTAGAGTACCATTTGAAAAATAATTTATATTTGTCTAGTGTGATAAATATTGATATATCACAGCCTGAATTCCTCTACAAGTGTGCCCCAGTAAGGCAGGACCCAACAGTGTTAAGTACACACAAGAATGTTCAAATGACTGTTGAGTGCCGTGAGTTGAACGAACTCCCTTTGCTTTTACTTTGAACTGTGTTTGAACGAAAGCTGGGGAATGCTGGAATGGCTCCTTCTTTTGGAATCACATCGGCATAGAAAGACTGCTGCTCTTCAATTTCTCGCTGAAATTGATCCTCTAAAGCCTGGGAAATGAACAATACGCCTTTTAAAAATTTTAATCACAAACAATAATATATAAGATTTATTCAATTATTTATACTCCTTCCTTACTAACCTTTGAATGCAATTATTTTTTATACATTCATTTCCTACACATAGTGAATATCAAGGAACTTTATAAATAATTTTAAAAAGACCAACCCAAAAGATTAGTTGCGATTGAAATATTATTACAGTAAATTGTTGTTGTTGTTTTCAACTTACACCGTTAGAGGTCGTGGGGAGGGGTTATTGCAGTTCTAGCACCTGTGACTAACACCTTTCCTCCAAGATTCGTGAGCAGTATATTTGTTATATTCAAGTAATCTCCCTGCTGGTTTGCTAGACCTTTTGTAGGTTCCTAACCTACTTAACCCTTTTACATTTGCTACTACCACCACATCATACTAACCACTGGACGCCCACCGATGAGCTACAAGCTATGCTAGGCAGGACTGGCCAAAAAGAAATTAAGCCATAGGCCCTTCCGTCAATTCTTAAAACGCTAAAAGTCAAAAGGATTGATAAGCCACGCTTTCATGGCCTGTGTTCATTAAAGGGTTTAAAGTCTTCTCATTCCAATTAAGGGGGCCTCAATAGAGTCCTGTATGGTTAACTTTTGTCACTACCTCCCTATGCTGGGAGTGGGTATTTATAGTAAGTCTCATCTCATCTCATCATGTTCCTCTTGTACCTTGTGGTGTCGAGTTGAAGTATAAACATCGTGAGAGTGCCCGATTATGGGCTTCATATATTGATATTCCCATGGACTCTGCTATTCCCTCCGTCCAACGTTTACGTGGTCGGCCTCTTCCTCTGTTTCCATCTGGTCTGTACATCATTGTTTGTTGTGGTATGCTGTTGACTGGTAACCTACTTGCATGGCCAAACCATTTGACTTGCTGCTTTCTAATAAAATCTAGTAAGTAACATTATAAAAAGATGAGAAATTAAACACAAGAATTCAGAAATAAAGAAAATGAATTTCAATAGTCAACATGTTGCTTTCCACTCTCTCAAAGCATAATGGACCTGCTTAACATGAATAGGAAATCTGAAGATATGTGTTAAAGTGGCAATAATTTACATGTTGTTCAATAAAGCATGAAAGAATATACCTTACAAAAGTATTTTCTACAGATGTTTAACTAACTGTCCACACTAATTGACCAAGTCTATCCATTCCTGAAGAATGATGCTGAATTATCATCATGTACTGAATTGAGGGGAAAAAATTATTATATACAAGGCATGTGTGTTCCCTTCTTTATTTATGAATACCAAAAAATGTCCTTACAGTTTCATTATTTATGACCCATGAATGGCAGCTATGATGAAGGACATGAACAGAGTGTTTACTGTAGGTTACTTGTGTTCAGTCTGAAGTGCTCTAACTGCCCTGATATGTCAGGCCATACTTTGTGTGTGCGCATGCAGGAAGGAGAGAAAGAGAGTGAGCGAACGATGAATGAGTGAGTGACAGATGTTTTTTAAACCATAAGATTTTTTTTGTTTATCTCCCAACTATCTTAAGCTGCTATTGATTAGAAAGTGTTTTTAATTATGGACCAGGCTATGGCCGCCAGAGGGCCACACAATGATAACCTGCAGTAAAAGGAAAGGATATCCCAACAGCAATGATGGTAACTACAACTAAATTGACTCATTATTGTGTAACAAATTCCTTTGCTTCATGTTGTTCTCATCCCAGATCCCAGCCTGCCAGAAAGAATTCCTAACATGAAATCCATGTCCTGATGGATATGACAGATTGAAAACTTCATGCTTTAGACTCCCGAGACATGATGCTATATGTCACCAGTTTTCTGAGACATGATGCTATATGTCAGCCAGTTTTCTGAGACATGATGCTATATGTCAGCCAGTTTTCTGAGACATGATGCTATATGTCAGCCAGTTTTCTGAGACATGATGCTATATGTCAGCCAGTTTTCTGAGACATGCTATATGTCAGCCAGTTTTCTGAGACAATATGCTATGTCTGCCAGTTTTCTTTGATGTTCACATCTTGTACAATGTCAGTATTCTTCTTCTTTTTGGTCCACTGTATTTTAAGAATTTTACAGGAAAATTTAAGATCAAAAGCCCTGATGTTTTTCTTTATCTCTTGTCTGTTGGGGTGTCATCCTTGCACTCCGGTCCATAGGTGCTCAGATGCTCCCCCCAATATATACATTAGTGTCCGGAAGCTAATAGTGCTAGTTCTGTGTTGATTGACGAGACCCCTCATTTTCCTGATGTGCCTCTTTTGTCTGCCTCATTTCCCTTAACTCCTGCATGTCCCGGGGCGAAAATGAAGATGATTCTACGGGCAATTGGCGATCACGGCGATTCAGTCCACTCTACGTACAGAATGTGCCTTGACCTTGGATCATGATCACTGAATCACTTAAAACACAAGCATTGGTATACTTCTGTATTTTCTTTAGTAATTGTGAAATTGTCGACGACTCACATCCATGTTGCCACAGGAAAGATGCTTGTTCTCAATTGTATTTTTACATTAATATGTTTGCTGGTGAATTCCCTTTCTTTACACTATGTATTGCTAATCTTCCTCCTCTAAAACAAGTTCTGGTTCACTTTCAGTTATATTACCTGAATTCTTTGTCACATCTTCATACATTCCTCCAAAGTACTCCTTCCATCTTTCTAATATTGACATATACAGGTAACAACATTTAGTGCTCACGTAACCATTTCTATTTTCCACCTCAGTGTCAAGTCATGCACCACAATTCAACGTGCTGCAGTGTCAAAGTGACCACACTTCAAACAAGTCATAGTCATCACTAGAGTCCAGCGCCTAACAAGTGAGACAGCCAGATCACCAGAAACATCCATTCATAAACAATCCATTCATAAAACATTCATTCATAAATGTATGTTCTTCTTTTTCTTCTGCCCCTCCCCCATCTCCCAATGGAGCATGGGCCCTCCACCATCTCAAGCTCTGTCTAGACTTGTACATGATTCGCTGGATTTTGCAGCAACAGTTTTCTATGGGATGGGTAAGCCAGTCTGACACCAACCTTCCTTAGTGGCCTATTAAGACATGCATAGTGGATTACAGTGTGATCGAATGAGATGGCAGAACATGACCGCCCAGGTTTACCGGCATGGCACATGATGATGATTCCCTTATGCGCCCTGGAAACAGGCAAAGCATGTATTTATCGTTCCTAAATTGTACCTTTCCACTGTAAATTGTCACACCTGATAGCGCCAGGAGAGAAATCGTGTAGAATGTTTATGAATGTTCACTGCATGAACTAACTAGATATAACCATTCACACATAACAATATTGTCAACCAGTGTACCTGCTTCCTGGGTACCAACATGGCTTTCCATTTATTCATGTCACTAGAAAACTGGTCATCAAGCTCTTTGATTTTCTGAGTCTCCTGCTCCATCAGCATCTTGCGTTTTTCAGCCTAGAAAAAAAACACCATTTCATATTCTCTCGTTATAAAATATCTCGTATAGCACCATATACAAGTGATGTATCACAGAAATATGGAATAAAACAGTGCCAAGTAAAAACTGCATTTTAAAAAATAAATATTTCTGCAAATGGAAGCTATTAATAAACTTGTTAATGAGCTACAAAGAAGCAATTGTAACATATGGCCATAAATCATGGACAATTAGCAAACTATGAATAAAACCTTGTAAAGCGATAGTAATGAGGATTTTATAGAAGGATGTAAGATGTTTGCTTTTCCCATTGTAATGAAGAAGTTCAACAACAGAAAAGTAGCATAAGACAAGACCAAGACAACAGACACTCATTACATATTATCAGAAGAAAAAAGTCAACAATTGTGGCCATGTTAATAGAAGAGAAAAGCTGGAATAGATTGTAACACTGTGAGGAATTGAGGGAAAGAAACTTCTTCTAGTGCCTTGCCAGCTGGTGTGGGCGATCATGCCTCTCCACAAATTATGATCTCCAACGTCATGGATCAATTCGTGTGTTGGATCAATTCATGTGTTGACTCCCTTCCGTGCCATGACACAAGACTGTCAGGAATCTTCTCACGCCGTTTTCCTTGATCTCTGTTTCCACAAATCTTCCGGTTATTTAGAAGATATCTGCCCCGTTTTATCCAAACAAATAACACTGAACAATGACTGCTGTCCAACATTTAATATTTTGTAGCTCATTTGAAACTTTGAAAATATCCATGCATTCATTGGTTACTGTGTACGAGTACGGGAAATCTACGACGGCAAGTCAATAAGTAAGTCACACAGTTCTGTGGGATGGCAGGTAAATGTAGTTGGTGTTTTCTACAGGTGTCATTAGGTGACAGCAACATCGAACTTTATATTCCCATTTGTCAGGTGGCACTAGGTGTCTCATGCGCATGTGCAGCGCATAAACAAAATGGCGACTGTACTTACGGAGTATACAACCAAAGAGCAACGTGCTGTTGTGCGATTTTTGTGGGCAAAAGGACTGCCTGCAAAGGACATTCATAAGGAAATGCTTCCTGTTTATGCTGACAAATGTTTGTCCCGTAAAGCGGTAGGTGGGAGGAAAATCTTCTCAAGGACACTCTAAAATGTTGATGAAATCCAATCCGGTCGTCCTGTTAAGAGTGCAACAGAAGCAGCCATGCAGCGGGTGGAGGAGATGATTAGAGGTGACAGGCGAGTAACGACAGACTCTGTAGCATCTGCAATATAGGATGCTCACAGCATAATGCATGATCGATTGAAATTTAAGAAAGTGTGCTCAAGGTGGGTACCCAGACAATTGAAGGAGGAACACAAAATGAACCGATTTGGCCTGTCCTTGCATCATCTCGGTCGATGAAGAAGACTTGCTGAACTTGATTTTTAATGGGGACGAATGATGGGTGCATCACTACCAGCCCAAATCAAAGCATGCTTCAATGTAATGGAAACATTCTTCTTCGCCATGTGTCCAAAAATTCAAGATTACGCTATCGGCAGGGAAGGTTATGCTGACAGTGTTCTAGGATTGTCAAGGAGTGCTTTTAACCAATTTTAAGATGAAATGTGACAATGTGAATTCTGAATCATGCTGTGAAGTTCTATTGATGAAGTTCTATTGATGCAATTCGAAGTAAATGTCCAGGACTGCTGACTGGAGGAGTGTTGCTTCTTCATGACAATGCCAGACCACATACGGCTCGATTAACTCAGGAGAAAATTAACCAACTAAGGTGTGAAGTTCTGGAACATCCACCTTACAGCCCCGACTTAGCCCCTAGCAATTTCCACCTTTTTAGTCTACTGAAAACCCCCTTGGCGGGAGACATTTCGCGAATGACGCCGAAGTTGAATGTGAAGTGAAAACGTGGTTTAGAAAACAGAGCACGCAGTTCTATGCAGCCGATTTGAGAGGACTGATAAAACGATGAGATAAGTGCATCAATGTTGGTGGAAATTATGTTGAGAAATAAAAGGACAATGTATGTATAAAAACACTGTTTCAAGTTGTTAACGTATTTAGTTATTTTTCTACAGCCATTTGTGACTTACTTATTGACTTCCCCTCGTACAAGTAATATGGCCATGAAGAGACAGAAAGGACAGATGCTAAGCTGTACCACCGTGGCAAGATACAGAGAATGCAACAAATCCAGTGCAGTCAACCTTCAGTGTGGAGACTGTAACGCATCTGATCTCAATGTTTCAGTTAACGTTTCTATTCTTGACTCTCATCTTTCCATATTACCACATAATTTTATACAGTCAAACAGACAGGAAATCCAGTGCAGTCAACCTTCAGTGTGGACTAACTCATCTTACCTCAATGTTTCAGCCAACGTTTCTACTGCTGATTCTCAATTTTCCACATTACCACATAATTGTATATAGTCGAACAGACAGTAGTTTCCCTTTGTGCTGTACATTTTTTGTACACTTAATCTTGCTGATCATCTTCTTCTTTTCTGATACTCAAGGTATTACCAAGAATGTTGATTCCTTCTGGTGTTTTTAAAAAGTAACAATTCTTTGTGCAACGTAACTAATTTGAATTTTACAGAATTCTATAAAAACCCATGTCTTAAAACTTCTAGAATTGTTCTGCTTGTGTACAAATGTGTATGACTCACAAACTTATGGCAACTCTTTTAGCTACTGAAGACAAGAATGATTGTTATTATCTTTGACCATACAAGGAATGGTACAACAATTGCCCATCCTGGCAAGATATATGATGACAAAACTTGCCAATACAATTAAGAGACAATTAATTTAGCAGAATTATAAGAAAATTACAGACTTCAAATTACAATGAACATAAAAATATATTAATTAAATAGATTTTTAAAAACATGCAAAGAACTTGAACAGAACAAAGCAGGATGATGTGACACAAGACTTAACATGTTCAGAGAGAATGAAGAAAATACCCAGTAGGTATCTCTGTAAAACAAATGAAGAAATTACCTGCAGTTGTTCTAGTTCCTTGACAGTTGCTTCATTTTTGTCTCTTAATGCCTTCAGCTGTCTCTTGTGCTTCTCTTCTTGTCTCAGCTGCTCAGACTTCATGCGCATCTTCTCACTCTCTTCAAACTAATGGACATATTGAACATTGGAGATATAGTTCATCAGACTGTGCTTTTAACTGAAGTTTTACATTTTTGTGTAATTTTTTTCAAGTTTGTTTGTAAACTTTGTTGCCCGATGCTCTACATAGGTACCTTGATATTTCTTTTACAAAGCACTACCAGTAATCTAGAATTTCCAACATGACTGAGCTAGCAATGTGATATATGTGGGTTGGTTTTCTAAGTTTGTGTTCAAAGTTAGCCTGGGTAGGGGCATATTTGGAATAATGTGTGTGTCATGTGTGATTTTGGTGTTCATATATTTGAAACTTCACCGGTGCTATCGAGATTGTACACTGCTCTGATAATCTCCCAGTCTCTTGCATGATCTATAGGAAGAGGAGGATGGGGTAACAGTGAAGGTATCCATGTGTGCAATTAAAGATGATCCTTCACAGATGATCATACACTATGTTTAACAATGCTAGTATAAACAAAGTCAAATGACTTCCAGTCAATATCGTATAAGCTAACACCCCACATTTTCAAAACTGTCTTAAACATAACCAAGAAGAGAACTGACCACAAGATAGAACTTAGTTTAGTTTAGTTTAGTTTAGTTTAGTCGTTGGATCAACATCACGGCACATGGTTGAACCCATAAGTGCTCCGTTCTCCTCCTAACTCAAACCTGAGTCTGGAGAAACTCAGCTCAATGCATAAACTCCGTTGCATCGGTGAGGATCCTGAAATACTTTGGGTAGATTTTTAACTCGAAATTTTGCCCGGACAGCGCCGTTAGGCTACTCTTTTTCGATTTCCAACTGCCAAGGGATTTTTTACGTGCGCTACAATACACACGGGCGTCCGATCTCACTACCCAGAGACCAGGGAAAATTTTATTACTGGAAGTCCAGGTGGATTTTTTAAATAAATCTCGGTCCTCACCGGGGCCTGAACCCGGGACCTCCAGCACTCGAGGCGGACACCATACCTCGAGACCACTCAGCCCCCCAGATAGAACTGGTACTAAGTATTTGGGTTCCAGGTTCCTCAAGGATACAAGCAACAGAGTTATAAGTGGAACAATGAGGACCTTGCGGAGAGCATGACTCGGCAAACCAGACCTCATTTATCAGCTTTATTTACCATGAAAAGGCCTGAGACAGGCCTATGCCAACTGTGAAATTTAAATTAGATTTCAGATCACAAAAGCAACAAAACAAGAAAGCATGCAGGGAGTAACATGCATTTCTAGCATTAATACTAACCTGTGGAATAGAACTATATATATATATATACAGGCCGGTCTCCCTGGTCGAGGGGTTAGCAGCTTTCTCCGCAACCCCGAATAGGATATTCAAGGCATGCAAGAATATAGGGTTCAAACTTATATATGGAGCTGAATAGAATTACTAAGAACAGGAACAGTTGAGCCACATTATCATATACTTTCAACATTAGTCTCCAGCTTAAACAAATTATGCATGCATAAACACATACATATGAAAGCGACCATTTGGAAAAGATTAGAAGAATGGAAAATAGTCTAATATTTTTTTTTTTTAAATAAGGATGAAGTAACAAATCGTCTACTATCTTACATTTTTAATTTTTGTTTTGTCATCATCTGGCGTGCCAATGTTACTGAGTCTTAAGCTTTGTTTAAACATCTGTG
Organism: Cepaea hortensis; assembly: GCA_963921405.1. Taxonomy (NCBI): domain Eukaryota; kingdom Metazoa; phylum Mollusca; class Gastropoda; order Stylommatophora; family Helicidae; genus Cepaea; species Cepaea hortensis. Next base: position 128,631,762 of record OY992877.1, read on the forward strand.
CCCTCGTTTTGGCCTCACTCTTCAGAATTTTCGGTAGACGTCGTTTCTCCATGCTATGCCTAGTCAGCATTTCATCTTCCTTTGTTTGATTGTACCTCTTTAAGTTTTCCATTTCCTGAAACAAGACATGTCAATCATAAGGTAATAGTGGGAATTTATCAATGACAAGAATAAATTTGCATCAACATAAAGCAGACACAAATAAGTGAATGAAAGTGTAGGGTGGGTACGTGATTCTTTAACTCTGTATACTGTACACATCTTGCCACTGTGTGGCTCTAGACGTCTCAGGTGTGAATGTCTCAGTACTTTCTATGGTATGATATTGGTTTTTTTGTTTCCTTGCTATGCTACTCTTTAACCCTTTGACCCCTAGGTACCAGTTTATCAGTGTGTGTGGTAAAATCCCTTGTCTCGATGTACCAGTTTATCAGTGCGTGTGATAAAATCCCTTGCCTAGATGTACCAGTTTATCAGTGTGTGTGGTAAAATCCCTTGTTATCGATGTACCAGTTTATCAGTGTGTATGGTAAAATCCTTTGTCTCGATGTACCAGTTTATCAGTGTGTGTGGTAAAATCCTTTGTCTCGATGTACCAGTTTATCAGTGTGTGTGGAAATATCCCTTGCCTCGCTGTACCAGACCCTACCTAACATTGATAGGGTGGGCACACAAAAATTTGAATAATAATAAGTTAAAGAAGTATAAGTAGCTTGTGGGAAGATAAATTCCAATGGTGGTGCCAGTGAACTAAAAACTGGTTATGTGCGTCAAAAACACCACCTACTCTCACTAATGCAATTTATCAACTTATGCGCTATCTGTCCATATCTTGATTCAGATGTTCCAGTTTCCTGTCTCTCTGCTGTTATGTATCTATTAATCTTACCAGCTGTTACAATATAGTGTTTCCTGTGTTTCTCTTCTAATGACATGGCCTAGAAACATTGTCCTCTTATTTCAGGTCATTCAATCCAACTTGAATGGTCTAGTTTCTGAACAATGCTACTTCTCCAGCCCAATTTTGTGACATGCTCACAGCCTTTTCTTGGGAAGATAATGTCATGGCTTTTCCTTGTCTTCAACATCCATACAGGTAGTTTGTTGTGAACTCCGTTTTTAATCTGTGTATACACACCTGCCACTCTGCGTGGCTCCAGACTTCTCAGGTGTGAATGTCTCAGTACTTTCTATGGCATGCTGATCAGTTTTATGTTTCCTGGCTATGTTACTCTTTAACCCTTTGACACTAGGTAACAGTTTATCAGTGTGTGTGGTAAATTCCTTTCTCTCTTTTCCCAATTGTTTAACCGAAATGTCCAGATCTTGACATGTGATGGTCCTGATCTGCTCAGATGTAGAGTTGTCCACTTATTCTGCTCCATAAACAGCATTTACAACAAGTCTGTGCATGTATTGCCAGTCCCCTACCACTAGAAAGTGCAGCTGATTAAATATGATCATTTTTAAGATTCCAAAGTTAATAGAGATGAGAAAATGAATGAACATTGTCATGAACCTCAGTGGCATGCTTTAGCTAATTAATGCCCTCATAAATGTGTTGGTGTCATGGCAGAACTTCAGGAATAACTCTGAACACCAGTGGTACAAAAATTCAATGGTTTAATGAAGAATAACATCAAAGTGTATTAAGCTACCCACCAACCAATCTTGCCTAGGCTGCCGCGTTTAGTATCTTAAATCACCCCAGCAGGTGGCACCATCTCCTACACAGCTCAGACTCAGGTGGTCTACAATATCCCTCTGGAACACTACTTCAATAACTACACAAATGTTACCACATCAATGACAGTGTCTTTCTATCACAAGAAACATCTGTGCTTTCCCCACATTGGCACCTTTCCGTCTTGACAGATGATAGTTTTGGCACATTGTGCTTCAAAAAGGCTTAATAACTACAACCCATTGCGGTGGTGAGTGTGGCTGATAAGGCCAATTCGTGCTGCAAATGTTTGTCCACAGTGGATGCATGTGAAAACATGGTCATTTCCACCATCATGCACCATCTTACGTCTCTCACGCTCTGTGTGTGCTTTATCTGCAATCAGTTTCTCCTTTGTCTTTATTCCATTTCTGATAGTTGCCCTCCATGCAACACATTCAGTGGCGACTTGCTCCCAATGTGCATTATGAATGCCTGTATCAATCATGTCCCGCTTACACATATCTTTGTATCGTAGTAGAGGCCGACCCTGAGATCTCCTATCCATCTGTAATTCACCAAAAAAGATGTCCTTTGGTATTCTACCATTATCCATCCTCCTAACATGTCCTATCCATCTAAGTCTATGAAGACTGAGCATGGAACACACCGTCACATAACCTGATCTTTCCAATACTTCAGTATTTGTGATTTTGTCTTGCCACTTAATACCAAGTATTCTTCGCAGACACTGCATATGAAAGCTGTTTAAACGTTTCTCTTGATGTGAGTAAGTTGTCCAGGTTTCACTGCCATAAAAAAGAGTACTAAGGACACAGGTTTCACTGCCATAAAGAAGAGTACTAAGGACACAGGCTTGGTAGACGAGGACTTTTGTTTGGGCAGTAAGTTTCCTGTCCTCCCAGACTCTTTTTGCTAACATGTTCATTGTTGTTGCTGCCTTACCAATCATGATGTTGATTTCCTGATCTAGAGATAAATTGCTATTTACCTCTGATCCTAGATATGTAAAATGGTCTACTATTTCCAGTTCGGCATCGTCAATAAATATTGATGGTACCCCATGTGCACCTTGTGACATAATCTGTGTCTTCTTTTTGTTAATTGTTAAACCAAATTCAGAACAAGCATTGGAGAATGCAGATAGCAGATGTTTAAGTCTTCCTCAGAGTGGGTCATAATTGCAGCATCATCTGCAAAAACCAACTCTCTGATTAGTACCCTCCTAATTTTGGTCTTTGCCTTCAATCGCTGAGCATTATAGAGGCAACCATCTGAGCATGAGTGAATGTATATACTGGCATCCTGATCACGAAAGGCATATTTCAGTAGAAGTGAAAAGTATACCCCAAAGAGTGTGGGGGATAATACACAACTTTGCTTAACTCCACTCTTGATTTCATACTCTTCTGAAGTTGCACCATCAAACTTGACTATACCCTTCATGCCTGTGTGACTATACCCTTCATGCCTGTGTGGAATGATTCCACAATGGACAGGAGATTTGGTGGGCAGCCAGTCTTCTTTAGTGCTTTGAACAAACCCTCACGACTGACCAAATCAAATGCCTTTTTGAGGTCGATGAAGGCAATAAACAGTGGTTGATTTTGTTCCCGGCATTTTTCTTGCATTTGTCGCAATGAGAATATCATATAAATGGTAGACCAGTTCTGTCGGAAGCCGCACTGTGATTCAGAGAAGACTTGATCTCCCAGGACTTGAAGTCTGCACAGAACAATTCTGGCAAAATACTTTCCCAACAATACACACAAGTCAGATACCCCTATAATTGTTACAGTCGTTCCAATCACCCTTGTTCTTGTACAGTGTTATGATGCTTGAATCTTTGAAATCCTGTGGAACTTTTCCTTCTCACCAGCATAGCTCTATTAGCTGGTGGATCTGTAGAATGAGTGTGTCTTGCCCACTCCTGATTACCTCTATTGGAATTCCATCTTTACCTGGAGCCTTGCCAGATGCAAGTTCCTTTATAGCACACTTAACTACTGTTATGCTGGGAAATGTGTCCAAGTGGTCAAGAGTTGGCAAGGCCTCGATGGCGTTGAGGACATCATCCGCTAGCTTGGTCTTACTTGAGTAAAGCTCCAAATAGTGCTCTACCCATCTATCCATCTGCTGTTTCTTATCAGTGATGATTTCTCCTGTCAAGGTTTTCAGTGGTGTACTTCTTTTGATCATTGGACCACAGGCTTTCTTTATCCCTTCATACATGCTTCTGATGTTTCCCTTATCACTTGCGATTTGAATGGACTCACATAACTTGATCCAATAGTCATTCGTGCACTGCCTGGCAGCCTTTTGCACATCCTTCCTAGCTTGCTTCAGCTCACTCAGAGTATTACGCGTTGTTCTTTCCTTGTTTCTCAAGAGAGCTATCTTCTTTTTATCAATCAAGGGCTGCAGGATCTGGCTGTTTGCCGCAAACCAGTCCTGCTTCTTATGATCCACAGTGCAGTAAACCCCTACCGCTGTTTTATAAATAGTTTCCTTAAGTTTACTCCACTTTTCACTTACTGTACAATTTTCTGATGTATCAGTGAAAGCATCTTCAAGTTGCTGTTGAAACTCAAAGCACTTTCCAGGATCGTGAGTGTTAATAATATTAATCCTGGGACTAGATTTGTGTTTAGCTGTGTAGATTCTCTTTGGTCTCAGTCTAACCCTTGCAACAACCAAAGAGTGATCCGTATCACAATCAGCACTGTGGTAACTTCGAGTTAATGATGTATGGTTCAGATGTTGTCTCCGTGTGATAATGAAGTCCAGCTGATGCCAATGGCCGGATCTTAGATGTTTCCATGTGACCTTATGCAGCTCTTTTGTTTTAAAAAAGGAGTTTGTAATACATAGGTCGTTTCTGGTGCAATGCTCCAGCAGCCTTTGCCCATTTTCATTCATGCGACCGATGTTGTATTTTCCAAGGCACACTGGCCATGAAATCAGTCCTTGCCCACACAATCATTAAAATCACCAAGCATATAAATGTAGTCGGATTTTGGAACTGCCTTGATCACAGAGTGTCTCCATAGCACAAAGCCTGGGCTAAAATATAGAGACCATGTGATGCCCATGCAGCATGATCCCTCTCTTGGCCTGCCTAGTTCACTCCAGAAAAAAGGTAACACCTATACATCTGGAACATGACAAGCTGCCGGATCAGCAAAGAATGCTCAAGCTGTCCGCCTGTCGGAGCTTTTATCCTAGACCAGCTGCCAACAAAGGCTTAGGGCTTGGTCTGCCCTGCCATGACATTTCGTCTTTAGGTTGCATTTCCTTGCACCAGGATAAGGCTTGTACCCTCCCAACTGAGCTCTTCCACCCGAAGCCGTTGACACAATGTGGGGTGTCGGGTTTGGTAAGCGCCGCCCAACATAACATTTTCCCACATACTGTCAAGTATATCAAATCTCTATCCTATGATCCCAAACTGGCAGTGACATAATTTTTCTTGTCTTTAAACAAATAGGACAAGAGAGCACTCTTTACACTCGTCATTTAAAGCTGTATACACAGAATATACAAGTCTTGTTGTCTTGCCAATCATCTCCTTTGAAAGGTTACAAATATGTCTGCACTCTTAGTTATTCGTTATACATTCACAATAAAACTTCACTACAAATATTTCTAACACTATCAAATACATCTGGCCGGGCCTAACATGCAAGTGTCCAGTCTTTGTCCGACCAAGACTTTCTCCATTTTTCAATGCTGTCGTTTCCCTAGTGGCTACCTGCTCTGACCTAGACTTCTAACCTTTTGGGGTATATGTTGGTCATGAAACTTTGCATTGTCTGTCTTTGTTTACTACTCTTCTAATCTAGTAGTCTATTAGCTTTATCCCATTTTATTTTACCCATAGCCTATTGCAGGTGTCTGTCATACATTTTAACACTCATTTACTTACACTTTCACACACAAATTTTAGTGCAAGTGGTACCCACCTTCTGATGCCTTGTGAGCATTTGATGGCGTTTGACGAAAAATAAATCTTTCAGTTGAGTCTTCAGAAGCTGGTGTCGTTCATGTAGCTGGTTTTTCTCCATCTCCCATACACTAGCTTCACGACCTTGAGAAATTATTGATAGTTTTAACAGAGTAAATTTGTAGCAGACCACCATGAAATAAAGCTGATTGATACACTTTGATGCTGTGTACTACACTGAGTGACAATGAAATAGTAACATATCATGAGTTTGCAAGCCCTCATGTTAAAATAAATATGCCAGTCAAAAACTTGCCCAGTAAATCTCAAACAGCCAAAATATGCTGGGGTGGACTACAACGTCCTGCAGAAACATGCAACTAACTACTAGTATCAGCGAAGGAATAAGCACTGACATGTGTCTCATAAGCTGTGGTGTTTACTGTCTTTGACACTGTCATTCATCCATCTTTTTTTGTTGTATTTGAGTGGTATTGCTGTATATGGAGTAATGTTTCATGATACAACTGTGAAATTTATGTGGACATTAGAATGCACAAGATGGTATTGGTAACATATTTCTCAAGTACTGAGAAACTTAAACAACCTCCATGTGAAAGATATACTCTACTGCTTTCACAATATTATGAAAACTACAAGAAACTCAAAAATAATTAACACTAGTGTTCTATGACTGGATCAGTATGTATTAACATCAATGCCCATGTTACGTGTATTAATATCAATTTCCATGTTATATGTTTTAACATCAATGTCCATGTTACATGTATTAACATCAATTCCCATGTTACATGTATTAACATCAATGCCCATGTTACTATAAGATAAAAGTGATCCCCGTGCTAATACTATCATGCGGGCATGACAGGAAAACAAACTTCAAGTATATGTAGTTCAGGCTTTATGATGAGCAATGACTTGCTCCCTTCATCAACAATAAGATAAATTGTATACCTAATTTACAACCTGGAGAATTGAAGCTACTCCACAGTATGATTCTCAACCAATTAGAACAGCCTCAAGTTGAAGCCCCTTAGTGGGAGAGTTCATAGGATTCTAAGAGTTAAATATTCCTCTGGTGCACAGTCATGAACAAACACTCCTATCATGAACTTCCAATCTCACCTTTCGCTACTGTTCTAATCAGGTTGATGTTGGTTATGCTTTTGTTAGTTTTCCAGCTGTTTAAATTGTGCGTATTATCTTTTTTGGCCTAACCGTAGCCTAGTATTTTTAAACAGGAAAGATACTTTTTAAAAATTCCTCTTCCATTGAAATATCATTTGTCTTCCTTTATGGTTTTGTCAATGATTTATTATCACCGTTGAAACATCATTTGTCTTCCCTTATAGTTTTGTCAATGATTTATTATCACCGTTGAAACATCATTTGTCTTCCCTTATAGTTTTGTCAATTATTTATTAACACCTAACGCTGCTGATGCCTCAGAATGTTATTTCTATCCACGATATACTCAGGATATCAACAATCACATTTCTACTGCATCCAGCTCCTTTACTATTTGATTACTCAATGTCCAGAATACGCACCCAGGCAAGAGAACACCCCTGAGTTAGAGGAATTTGGTGCTTATGGTGATGTTTTTGTTCTTCAAGTCTAAGCATTAATTAACAAACAAACAACAATTCAAGTTGAAGACTCTGATGACACCTACTTCGTAACAACTGTTGTTTCTGTTGCAGACACTGGCTTTCCAACACAGCAATCTTCTGTCGATGCTGGTCTGCAAGTTGTCTCATGAGTTTCTCCATTTTTTCCATCTGATTCACTATGAACACTCGCTCCTGAATTAAAATTTACAATAACAAAACTCCAGTTTAGACAATTAAGTGTGGACATAACTGTTAGACTGAGGATATTCCTTACAATTAATCATAATCATCATGCACCATGTCTATGTCTAATTTCTGTAACCAATTTACAATTTTTACAATTAATACCTGTCTGTAAATGGACAACTTTTCTGAATGAAAACTGACTCCACCTAAGCAGTAATCACTAACCCAACAAACACTTCTGAAGAAACTTTTTGGGTATATTCTTTATTAACTCCTCATAATCATCATCATCATCATCATCATCATCATGTGTTATGCCGATAAGCATGGATGGTCTTGTTTCACCTTCTCACGTGATCACCAGAGTCATGGAATAACTCAAGTGTTCTTGTCTTGACCATAACACGTGGTCAAGCCATATAAGTATTTTCTTCTTTTGATTCCCCTTGTTCTTGTCCCCTTAATCTTGCCAGTTGTCATGAAGTTCTCCAATTTATTTCTTTTCATAATGTGTCTAAAAAATTGTGACTGTTTACATAGAATTTCTCTAATCAGTTTACGGTTTTCATTTGTTTTTTTGTGTGTGTAGGATTTGGTCAACTCCTCATAGTACATCCTTTTCAGAAAAAAAGGTATGTCAGAATGGCATGTGTTTGAGAATATTCAATAGATTTGACACTACACCACAGTCATGCCAGGCCATTTCAATTTTTACCACCCATTCAACTAGAATTTGTTTTTTACATTCATGGATCTGCTTTTAAGAAGAACTGTTACATCAAAAAAATATCATCATTAGTGATATTAACTTTGCAAGAATAAGAAAAATAATTAACGTTCTGTCAAGAAAAGTTATGCTTGAAAAGAAAAAAAAACTACCCTGTTCTATATTTATTGCTTTTTAAACTCTACACTTTTAAACTGTAATTACTGGACACATACTGTAGCAGTTATGAAACAAAACAAGAGCATTATAAATATAAATTAGCGTAAAGTGAACAGCAAATATTCTCGCCAGTGTCTTACTTGGATCCATAAGGGAAGCAAAAAGCAATAACCCTGTAACCTACCATGCATGTCATAAGAGGCAACTAAGGAGGGTTGGCATGAGACTTGGCTACCTCAAGACATACACAATTTCAGCTTAAAAATCCAACCAACCATTAACAAGTCTATAAAGCGTTTGGCATGAGTTGGTTGAGGACCTTGGCTCCATACAAGGCCAGAAGATCAACAACATTAACAACATTAAACAACAAAAGCCAGACGTATTGTTTCAGTTATAAAGTAACACATGGACAAAGAAGTTTATATAATAAACAAAACATGACCAATAAGAATTATCCAATAAACAGACCAAGAACACAAAAGTTAAATACTAAACAAAACATAAAACATCAAAAAAACATAAGTTATATAATAAATAAAACATAAATTATAAAATAAACAAAACAAACACACAAATTATACAAAATTGAAAATATGAGAACACAAGTTATAAAATAAACAAACAAAAATGAATACACAAGCTACAGAATAAACAAAACAATAACATACAATTTATAGTAAGTAAGTAAAGGACCCTTTTACACACCTAAGGCATATTGGACAGATGGTGCTAGATCCACATTTGTACAGCCCAACTGGCGCTCGGTGTTGGGTGTGGTCAGTATCACACTGGCCGTCTTTGCTTCCCAAAACATTTCCTAATACTATTTAAGGATGGGTCGACCTGGAAGTCAACTTTAAGAATTTGAGTCTGCACTGATGCTAATCGAACCAATGACCACCAGACCAGCAGACGTGCGTCTAGCCACTACACTGCTGCAGCTCCCATACAAGTTATACAGTATGCAAAATTCATCAACCACTATGCCACTAATCATTTCATATGTGGCTGAGGGTAAAAAATAACCCCTTCTCAATTGAAGAGCAAACCCAAACTATCATGCTGGTAACCCAGTGCACTATCCACTCGACCTTTTGACTAAGAACAAAGTGTAGTATCTGAACTTTTCCAGGGCCACCAGCAGAGAGTGTCATCTGAATGACACACAGGGACATGAGAGACTGAGCAGCGGCTTTGCCTCAGAGGGAACTGCAAACCCTTATAATTAAAAACAAAAGTGCACTATCCACTACACCAGCAATACTCCAGATCACAGATAAGACAGACACAGAAACAAAACATGAACACAGTTTGATTTAGCAAACATTGAAAACCAAAGTTGTGAAATTTTTTTACAACTACAGAGATAAAACATCACAGGCAACAACCTTCTCTTCCATCTCAATCTGCTTGGTTTCTCGAATTTTCTGGGCTATATCCTTTTTGTTGTCTCGAGGCAACAGATCAAGCTCCTGCTTCAGAAGTTTCATTTCCTGCTTCTGTTTCTCTCGAAATAGTTTCAGCTCTTTATCCTGAGAAAAATAATATGTCTGTGAAGTTTTCTTTCTTTGCTTAGCTATTGCAAACTACAGTCAACTCATTAGCTACATATTATTTGCCAGCCTAAATTTGAATTATTGTTTGCACTGCACATTTGTGGTGTATACTTTTGCTCCAGTGCTTAGTAATCAGGTGTAGATAATGCACAGTCAAGGGTGACTTATTCTTAAATAGGTTGAAATATTTTTTTTTTAAACTATGCATCACTGGATAATATAAACTACTGTATTATGAAGAGGAATCCTTTATTTTCATATAAAATCAGATGGATTTATCCTTTACGGCCACTTTAAATGCTTATTTTGTCTTCATGATTTATTGATTATTTCATGTCTTCAAGCTTTGTTTATTATTTCATGTCTTCATCTTTTGAATCTATATAAGCTAATGAAGCAAACTCAATAACTCAACACATCTGATTACACTTGCTCACTTGCTCTGTCTTCAGCCTCCTGGCAGCATTCTTCATATCTGCCTGCTGTGTCTGTTCGGCTTTCTCTATCAACATCTTTTGTTGTTTGTTCAGTGCATCTAGATCTTGTTCAAAGGTCTTCTTTAATGCCTGAAAATAATAATAGAGTCAAGCATTGAATTGAATTCACCACTTTATGCTAGATTTGTGGACCATGAAAAAAGGCTTTTGACAGCACTGATAGGAAATCCCTTTGGAATTTATTGGGGCAATACAGGATTGCACAGAAAATCAAGAACTTAACTGATTCAGTGCCATGTGCCACTTCAGTGACAAATGGTATCAACACTGGAGTGCTGTACGCCATTTTAGTGATAAGATCTTGACAGTTCGTTATTTGTTTCATTTTGCATATCTTCCTTAATTTTAATGTCCTGTATTTTATGTTTTACACCAGAAGAAGGTCGTCAGTTGAAAACAGCCCAAGAGAGAAAGAAAATATTTAAACTTTGTACAGGATTTCTTAGTTAAGTTGTGGTTACTTTTCTGATTTTAAAAATGGCAATGCCCTTGGTTTTCGGCCTTGCATATTTACATTAGATAATAGTTTTATAATGAAAGATCATAGTTACTCTGATTTAAAGGACTTTGCGAAAGATTATAAACTGATAGCACATGGTTAATATGGTTATTTAGTTAAAATAAATTATTTAGCAGGCATTCAGAATGGAAAACAAAACTAACCGTGAAAGTTCGTCATCATGTTGAATTATGTTCACACTAATGGGTCACACCTGTGCCCCTAAATTTTCTATGCCTAACACAATTCTGTATTTATTGCAATCCCAAAGAAATCCGGAGCCTTGGAATATGATCAACATAGAACAATTAGTATAATGAGTCACATCACGAAGATTTTGCTAAGAATTATCATGCAAAGAGTTAGAAGGAAAATACAACCTGAAATAGGAGAAGAACAATGTGGTTTTGTAAAAGGCAAGGGTACAGTAAATGCTGTGTATATACTGAGAACCGTAATCGAACGTTCTGTAGAAGTAAACAAAGATCTACACCTTTGCTTTATTGACTACACAAAGACTTTCGATAAAGTGAGACATGTCAACATGATAAGGATGCTTGAGGATCTACAGATTGATGAAAAAGACCTTAGACTTGTAAAAAATTATATATTGGAAACAACAAGCTGCCATAAGAGTTGAAAATGAAGTAAGCCAATATCAGCCTATTAAGAGAGGTGTGAGACAGGGATGTGTAATGTCTCCAGATCTGTTTTCCCTGTACAGTGAAAGTATTTTCAGAAATATTGAAGATATGGAAGGAATCAACATTGGGGGACGATGCATCAATAACATTAGATATGCAGATGATACAGTATTAATTGCAGACAATGAACAGGACCTGCAAAATTTAGTAGATGCGGTTGTTACACACAGTGAACAACTAGGGTTAGAATTAAATTGTAAAATGACACAGATTATGGTCGTCACTAGGAAGAACGAAATACCACAATGTAATATACAAGTAAATGGGAATACTCTTCAACAAGTGAATAGGTACAATTATCGTGAAACAGTAATAACATCTGATGGGAGATGCCTTGAAGAGATTAGAACAAGAATCGCCATGGCAAAAGTAGCCTTTAGCAAGATGAAAAACATACTGACCAATAAAAAGATGTCAATTGAAACGAGAAAAAGAGTGTTGAGATGCTACATAGAACCTGTACTCTTATATGGATGTGAAGCATGGACAATGAGCAGTCAGGCTGAAAAACATCTGATGGCTGTAGAAATGTGGTTTCTGAGGAAAATGCAAAGAATACCATGGACAGCCAGAAAGACCAATGAACAAGTTCTTCAAGAAACAAATGAAGATCGTAAACTGATTAGAGACATTAGACGTAGACAGTCACAATTTTTTGGGCATGTTATGAGAAGAAATGATCTGGAGAACTTGGTGACAACTGGTAAGATCGAGGGTAACAGACCAAGGGGAAGACCTAGAAGCAAGTACCTGGATGGCTTGGCCTTGTGGCATAGTCGAGACAGAAACACGGAGCTGATCCACGACTCTGGTGATCGAGTGAGATGGCAGAACATGACTGCCCACGCTTACCGGCATGGCACATGATGGATGGATGGAACACAAATAGGCTGAAGAATATTTAAATAATTAAATTTAAAAGAATAATTATAACTAAATTTTAAAAAATAGTGTACATATTGTTTCTCAGTAGAAAACGGTTAAAACCTGCGTCATGTTTTCCTGACATTTTCCATTTTGTGTGACAATGATGCACTTCAAAATATGATGTTTTAATTGTGTTTTATTGGTGTTATGGGGTACTTCTAGTGGTATTCATGAAGAATTTATCATTTTTCAGTAAATTCCATTGGATTAATATCAGCAATTGAGAACTAGTGCCTTGGTAAGTGTAAATGTCATGTAATTGTCACCCCTTCTTCATTTTTTTAAACATCTGCTAATATTATTATTATATTTCTAACCTATAGTAATAGTAGCAATAACAATGTGTTCCTTGTGCAATCGTTTTTAATTTGATATATAATACAATATATCTGCTACCGTTTTAACAATTTTTACAGCATTATTGTGACACACCCCTACTTCCCATTTTTGCCATCAATTTCTGCTTTTTGTTTGGCACTGAATCAGTTAATAAAGGCAACATATAATGACATCACTTGCAGAGTTCTTCATGAGGAAGAAGTAACAGATACATTTGAAATAAAAACATGAATGAGACAGGGGTGCCTTTTGCCCCCTTTATTATTCCTGCTTATTATAGAATGGATTATGAAGATAACAATAACAACCACCAGAAGTAGAATTTAATGGAATAACACAGAGCAGCTTGACGATCAGGATAACTTTGCCCTTCTGTCATACAATGATTCAGAAGCAAGATAAACTAAACACACTTGATGGGAGGTCACAACAATTAAGTCTAAACATTCATAGGGAAAAGACAAAGATCATGAGCATAAACAAAGCTTATGATGACCTGAACTCCCTCCGTGAAATCTCACTTCAGGAGGTGGGATCAGGCACCTATTGGGGTAGAATGTAGACAGAGGAGTGGGAGCAGACAGAAATATTAAAATAAGAATACAAATAACAAGCAACGCTTTCATAATACTAGAACATTTGTAGAAGACAAAGGAAATTAAACTTAGAAACAAAGAGACACTAATATAACTATAGTAAAAAGCTACAAACAAAGATAGCTGGAAAGCCTGTGTACTATCTTTCTCCTCAGAGAACAAAAATCAATGTGTGCTGTCAGATCAAGAGATCCAGCGTGTTGGTATAATGGTAAGGACAGTATGTTAACAATGGCATACAATTAGATGATGGTTTGATGTCAGTTCAGGATGTTCGCTGGCTACCAGAGGGTAAGACTGGCCTCCCTTCACTCTGGCCTATAAATGTGATGGTCCTAACACTTCAGCACATACCCACAGCAAGTTCTTGCTACAGGACTTCATTGTTGTTGTTGTGGAGATCAGATCAACTGACCGGAAGTGACACAGCAATAGGAGTGTAAGGGAAGAAGAAACAAAGGGGTGGGGGAGCAGAAAGATCAATCCATATTAAAAAGGCAAGCCTGGGATAGGCGAGGAGGCAAACAGAGAGAGAGAGAGAGAGAGAGAGAGAGAGAGAGAGAGAGAGAGAGAGAGAGAGAGAGAGAGAGAGAGAGAGAGAGAGAGAGAGAGAGAGAAGAGTATGGGAGCAGGGAGTGAGAGAGTATCCACAAACAAGAAAGTGGGAGTGGTAGCGGCATGAAGGTGGAAAGGATATGAAGAATAAGATCTCAATAGTTAAATGAAACTGTGTTGGACTTTCAGACTATGCAGCAAGAGGATCTAAAGATATCTTTGGTGAGATGAGCAAAGATTTAATAGCTGTCACATGGATGTCAGAAACACCACAGTGACCTGCACTGTTTTAATGTGTAGAGTAACAGTAATACCTGTAAACCTGCTTCTCCAAACATATAAATATTATGCTGTGAGTAGGATTTCTAATTTTGTAAAAACTTTACAAGGTCAGCGTAAAGTATGGTCTATACCTGACCATGTCCAACTGGTTGAGATTTTTGTTAAAGTGGACTATATGCACATGGAACCTCCATCTTTTAAGCTCTTGTCAAAGAAGATTTAGGCATCTGATCCCTATCAAGGTATCAGAGAAGTGTCTACATTAACTGTACAAATTCTCATGAATTACTGTCCTCAACTAGACTGGACAAGACACTTGTATCAATCAATACACCTGTCTAAAATCTAACATTGTTACTTTGTACATATATTGTCTTATCTATATCAGACTGGAACTATCAGTAACAACATTATTACCTTTAAAATACACCTTCCTGTTATGGAGCAGAAAGCCAGAGGAATGGTTTGTTAACAGAGATCTAACATTAAGGTAAAATAAAAATGCAGCAATGACATACCACACGATCGGCTTCAAACTTCTTTTCCTTAGATTCTAGAGTACTTTGATTCTTATACAGCAGGTCTGTAATCTGCTTGTTCTCCTGCTTCTGTAGCATCTTCAGCTCACGAAGATCCTGTTTTCTGTATAATATACACACACATAAATATACAATAGTTTTACTAGAACCATAATGGAAAGTTGAGGTGTAAGAACAAACAACTGGTCTAATGAGGAAATGGTGAGTATTGGATGATTATCTGGCACAATATGTAAGTAAATCAACATACAAAGAACAAAGATTCTGTTTTTTGCATTCCAAAAAAAAAGACAAATTAATAGGTTTACTAAAATCATAATGGAAAGTTGAGATATAACAACAAACAACTGGTCTAATGAGGAAATGGTGAATGATGATTAATTGGCACAATATATAAGCAACTCAGCATACAATGAACAATGACTAAGTCAAACAATGCAAATGAGCTTCATGCATTCTTGTTGCCATTTATTTATGTTTAATTGTTTACCAGGCAAATCACTATTTGTTCATTGGTTTCTCCAAACAGGCAGTTTTTGTCTATCACAGATGAGACAGAATCCTAGCCTGTACACTTCCAGGCAACTGACTGGTCAAGTGGGCTTTATTCCTCAGCCTGGAATGCCCACCTGGCATACTTTACAAATGTTAACTGTAACGATTTTTAAACTTTTTCTGAGAAACACAAACAATATGTTTTTTCTTGGAGGGTGATTTCAGTGGTAAACAATGAGTTAAAGTTAAAAGTGCACAGTTGAGAGCAAAGCATTTTTAAAGTGTAAAACAAAGCAAAGAGTGAGAAAGTAGTTTGATGTAAAACACTCAAATAAATGTGATCTTCTTGCATATTAGGCACATAAGTCAAGAACTTATCCATGGATGTAACAGAGAAATAGTGAATATATAGGTCACCCATATCTGTCACTAACTGATTACCATAACTAGATCATATAGTCAATGTCTCTAACTATCACTAGGCCATGCAATAGTCAGTATACAAAATTACTACAGAAAACCTCTGGCAGTGGACCTGTAAACCTGTTTCGGATTTGAGCTTCATTAATTCTTGTTGTCACTTATTTATGTTTAATTCTTGAATGGTTGAAAGCATTTGGAATGAATCATGAACAGAATTCCTTGGAAAAGGGGTCAGAAAATAACAAAATAGGAAGAAAAAATTATTTAAATTAAAAAGATTTAAACAATAGCAAAAACTAGTGCGGCTAAAGGTAGAGCCCATGAAAAATATACAAAAGCTAAGAAAAGCAAAGGTTAAAATGCAGACAAAGGTGGAGAAAAGACAATATTATGATTAGTTAGTTAGTTAGTTAGTTAGTCGCGGTTCCAACTTCACGGCAAGAGTCGTCCCCATTACTCTCCGTTCCTGTGCCAATGAATATCACACGAAATGCTCCTCGCTGTCCATGTACACTGTGTATAATGCTGCAGCCAGAATGCCAACACAAAAGTCCTCCACGAAAATTACAGTTCATCGTGGATGGAATCCTTGTGGCTGTGGTTTGCATTCGCATTTTCCTCTTATTGGACTGGTAGTATATGGTCCCGTCGCCCTGCTACTGAGTGAGTGCATGGTGCAACACTGCGAGCTGTGAAATTCATGAGGAATATCATGATTACTATACAATACTATTAGGAGAGGAGACTATTAGGAGGCCATGGACCAGGCCGACATTCTGAATGCTCTACGAGAAGTAAGACTTTTGCGAGAACCAAGTGATGACTGTGAATCTACAACAATGGCCAGACTGCGAGAGCAGCAAATTAAAAGAGGGGTGGCCAAACAAGAACACTACGCAGGAAGCCAAAGAAGATTTATAAACCAACACAGAACTGGCGTCGTTAGCCGCTACACGTTGCGGGATTTGCTGAGGAGGGGATCCGAGCACTTATGGACTGAATGGTTCGATGTGCAATGAGGATGATCTGTCGACTAACTAACTAACTAACTAACTATTAGGAGAGGAAAAAGTATCAGCAGTGAAAGAAAATGTCAGAGACCTTTACAACACCACAAGGAAAATAGGAGAATAATATTGTACCTTAACCCCAACCCTCCTAGTAGTAGCTCCGCCACTATGGATTTATCTCTCAGGATCACTGGTTACAATAAATGAACGCTCACATCATAACACAGAGAGCGTATACCCCTCACATATACCAGTGTAGTCGTAGTCAATTGTAAATAACTATCTCAATACGAATTGGAACCCATAACAAAATGTTTAGTGAGAGACAACTAACTCTCTCTCTCTCTCTCTCTCTCTCTCTCTCTCTCTCTCTCTCTCTCTCTCTCTCTCTCTCTCTCTCTCTCCACACATCGCCATTGTTATGGAGTTTCCACAATGAGCTTTTAATTTCATAGCGCTAACTGAAGGAGTAAATTATGACACTAATGGATAATTTGATCACGATTGATTGAATCAATCAAGAAAACCCAAACAAGTGAGCCTTTGCAGATTTAAAAAAAAAAATTTAAAAATGGTACACACAGTAAAAAAAATGTCACTCAAATCCATTTGCACAAGCAAGGTTGTGAGAAAGTAGCTTGTCAACCGCTGACATCAACCGTGACATGGATGTCGGGTCTCCAGTCACTTCTAAGCAAACACTAGTCTTCATTAGTTAGTACAGAACAACTCAAGATACCGTGATTAGTTATATATTATATGACCGACAGCTAGCAGTTGTCCTTGTACTCCTTCAAACCAAACGTGTCCCTGTAACAACATCCCCTGGGAGCCCCACCCAATTCCGTAGCAAGATCCTGTTGTGGGTATGTGAAGTGTTTGGACCATAGTATTTTATAGGCCTGAGTGCAGGGAGGAATAGATGGCCAGTATTTCCCTCTCCTAGTGAATGAAGAGAGCTGACACCAATCCTCGTCAACCTCGCTCATGCCATTGTCAGCGTAGCGTCCTGACCATTACATCAACGCGACTTATATTTTGCAAATACTGTCTTGATTGTTACATTATATGTCTCTGTCCTAGTTGCTACTTTAGATATCCCTGTCTTAGATGTTATTTAAATGTCTCTGTCCTAGTTGTTACTTTAAGTGTCTCTGTCCTAGTTGTTACTTTAGATATCCCTGTCTTAGATGTTATTTAAATGTCTCTGTCCTAGTTGTTACTTTAAGTGTCTCTGTCCTAGTTGTTACTTTAGATATCCCTGTCTTAGATGTTATTTAAATGTCTCTGTCCTAGATGTTACTTTAAGTGTCTCTGTCCTAGTTGTTACTTTAAGTGTCTCTGTCCTAGTTGTTACTTCATATATCTATCCTAGTTGTTACTGTAACCCATCTAACCCCGGACAGTTGTTCCTGTATATGTCTCTGCCCTAGTTGTTACTATAATTTCTCCAGTCGTTACACGTCTTCTGCTTCAAAGTGTTATTGTTTAACAAGTCAAAGTGTAACAAGAACTGTCACAAAAGTGCCCGGCGTCCACTTGGCACGCTCATATTTTCAACAACAAAAAAACACACACACACACTGGTGCATGGACATGCGCATGCGCGCGCGCGCACACACACACACACAGAGAGAGAGAGAGGGGGGGGGGGTATTTGGGTTCAGACCCAGTTCTGGAGAGTTTCTTTCTTTCGACAGGTACAGACGGCCCAGTACAGTTTCAAATGTTGACTAGAGATCTCTGAGGATATACCAGCTCGAGTCTGGCAATTAGGTTACCAGAGTGTGCTGTTTGGCAGCCGATAGTGGAGTCTAAGATCACATCCATAATGTATACTTGTTCCTCGGTGATATAGTTGGACTTGTTCAGAGGCAACAACCAAATAGCCCCAACTCTTGGTATAAACAAAAGGTAGTTTCAATACAGATACTGCTGTTATGGTGCGAAATATAAATTATAAGGCCTTCACATATTCTTGAACGAGAGAGAGAGAGAGAGAGAGAGAGAGAGAGAGAGAGAGAGAGAGAGAGAGAGAGAGAGTCATGCAGGAAGCGAGAGCTGTAGGGAAGACACACACAGAGTGAGAGACAAAGAGACAAGAGAGAGATCGTGCAGGGGTGGGGAGAAGTGTTCTAACTTTCAAACTTTTCCGTTCATTGATTGGACCACTGCCAGTGACCATCTACCACAAACGGCCAAACTTCAAAAGATCCACGATTCTGTTCAGTTCTGGCGACGAGTACACAACACAATCACGTGATTTAAAAGTGTAGACCTGCCGGTCCTGCTATTTTAACAGCCCAGCCACGAACGGCGACCAAAAATCCTATCCTCAAGATGCCATGTAGTTAGTTCCTCGATGTCCTGTATGGTTCTCTATACTTTGAGACGTTTGAAAGAAAAATGCCGATTCCCAGGGTAATAAGTGTTCAATCTTTTCGTTCCGATACTAATAAGGGGGTTAACACATCTTTTTAAGCTGATTTGTCACCACACAGTGTATTGTTTAGTTGGTCTGTGTCTCCATATAGTGGAATTAGTTTATCTGTCTCCATACACTGGGTTCTTTAGTTGATCTATGTCACATTTTGGAAGATATTTTCTTTTCTTTGTAATTACCATTGCTTCTGTTTTCTGTTATTCAGAGGAAGACCACTGTTTTGACTTTTTTTTTTTTTTACATTTATAATTTCTTATAAATGCATTTCATTTTCAGCTACCAAACTGTACCATCAGCATTTCGCAAATAGTTTACATTATGTCCAGCAGCTGATATACCTGGAAACTCTTGAAAGGATCTCATTGTTTCACTGTACAAACTGAACAGATGGAGTGATAGTAAACTGCTCTATCTAACACTGTGCCCATCGCTACAACCATACACTTGCGTTCACAGACCATGTGATATCCTGCTCGCCACTTACTCGTTCTATTTGTGACACACAGCGTGTGAAAACATCTCAGATAAAAGATGTTTTGTTTGCTCATGCAAGTCCTTCAAGCAATTATAACATTCACACCGTGTGCTCCGTCTTCTTTACAAGGATGTGAAGTGTTTAATATTGTGTGGCTTATAGTCTTATTATTCGGGTTTTTCTATTGACCATTGTCAAGTGACTTAATACTGGCAATATTTTCACTTATGTGTGTGCTCCTCTACATAGAAATGTGTTTGGGTCAGATGAGTGTGAAGGATGATTTTCACTATAAACGGATGTCTCCATACATGTTCCACTGATCACATACAGAGATTCTCCGCACACAGCACGAGCCCCGTAGCACATCGGTGAGTTAATCGGTATCCAACATAGGAAAGTTTGCTCTTATATTGCCCAACCCTACTTTCAGGTTCTCTATCTACTGTTAGCTTTCTTCTCCACAGTCTTAGCCTTGTTTCAGTGAATTTGAAGAGTATGTATGTTTTGAAACAGCCATAATGAAAGCAAATCAAAGAAGGACGGATACAAGACACTTAATTAATCAACACAGAACTGGTGTAATCAGTCGATATACGCTGGCAAGGATGTTCAGGGGGAGATCGGAGTACCTATAGACCTGTCCGGAGTCCAATGATGACGATCCTCACAAATCACTGGACAAGAAGGGTACTGTTACACTTCAGGTACCACGTTCTAGCTAACTAAAGCAATTCAGTTTAAAACTGTGTAACAAAATAATCTAACTTAGTGACAGGCATAAACAGTATATAGCAGCGCACAAGGCACCACGGTCACCGTCATTAGATCATTACAAATCAGAAGAGCGTTTCTTGTCAAAAGATATACATGTTTGGGGCTGAAGGAAGAGAGGCCAAATATACAAGATATGCTTTTACTGATAACCTACCTCATCATGTAGATGCTGCAGTAGCTCTCCATTATGAATTGAACCCGGAAGGGCAGGCTCTGTACCTGTTCGCTGTCATCATCCTCGTTCACATCATTACCTAGCACTGTTCTGAAAGGTTCGGAGAAACTGTCGCCTCCGAATGACGAAAGTGTCGAAAGATTCTTTTGCTCAAAGTGTGAACACGAAATATCCTCACTTGTCTCTTGCTTGCTACGATGGCAGCCACTGCCGCTAAGCTGTTGCTCCAGATGAGCAATGGCAGACGTCAGATCATTTTCTGACACGGAAAATGTGTTAAACGGATCGTGGTCGGGGTTGTCACACCACAAGTAAGACACCGTGTCACGTAAAAATTTTGGAAGCAAATATGAAACATTTTCAGCGTCAAATTGGGTGTGTTCCACGCAGCTTGTGTTCCTTGCTGAAATTGTAGTCCAAGGGGAACTTCCAGAGATGGACGGGGAGGACAGTTTGCGGAGTTTGACAGGGACGCGGTAGAGACTGTTACAACTCCCTGTTGTAGACATGGTTGCCATCGTAGACACCGAAGCCACTGACTCGTTATCGGTATCAAAGTCAGCTCTCGTAACGGGCAAGTATTGTGATACTGGAGATATCATGTTAGAAACACACCGTTGAGATTCAGATGACAGCTGGTGGTGTCTAGGAAACACTGGAGAGACGTCAGCGTGCGCTGTTTGTGTCTCACTAAAGTCAGGAAACGCAATGGTTTCGCAGTGTTTCATCAACTGGTTTTGAAAGTTATTCGACGAGTAACTTTCCAACCACACAGAAGCTCGAGAGGAAGTTGTTTTCCTAACAGGTTCCAACAAAGAAACCCCAGTTTGTAAACTACTTTTCCCTCTCAAAATAAAGTTACCATGTCTGAGTTCATCTCTGCATGTGTAAAAACGTTCATTGTCCTCATAATCTTCCTCCTCTTCTATATGTTCATACGTCATATTTTCTATAAACTCAATGCTGTTGTCCATACTCTCCAGGCAACGTGAAGTATCACATGTGCTCGTAATAATCGATCCTTCATCGGAGCTTCTACCAGCGTATGCCCCACGATCACAGGATTCTGATGAAACACTGAAACTGAAATCCAGGCAACATCCTCGATGCCTGGGCTCCATCTCCATATAGATCCAGCTGGAGCGAGCACTTTCCCAGCATGCCTCGTCAAAGCTGCTGTAAGCATCGTCAGTCTTTGGACATTCCATGGACATTTTGTGTAGCATGGACACAACGAACCGTGTAGAATATCAGACTTCCCACTCGAGAATTAGCCAAGTACTGCCAGGGTTATTCTTAGTAACACCAGAAAGTCAATCTGTCTTTTCCCTTGCTGGTATGTAAAGTACGGACAGTAGCCGATAGTTGTATCACTCTACACCCGAATTTTAAAAATACTGATTACTGTTTCACTGGTTACTAGATGCGTTCCAGAAATATACTGGTTCCAGTTTTACTGTAGACGCAGTCAGTCTTGAGAAATTTACAGATTACTGTTTCACCATGATTATCAACTAATGAACTGTTTGCTGGTGTGTTAACCTGCGCGTTTGGTTACACGAAACCATTCTGAAAATAGTTGTCATGACTATATGAATGATTAAAGTACATTTAGCCACTGAATATGTACCCGGAGATGACTTGAAGAGTTGTGAATATGTTTCACAATATATTATTTATATTTTAAACATAACCTATTGTTAAAGTATTCAATATGTTTGTTAAAGTATTCAATATGTTTGTTAACGCAAATGTGAATTAACCTAATATAGTCACATGATCAACTTAACTGCCAATAAAACACATTCATAGGCTAATGAAAACACATTCAACTACAAATAAATCATTCATCTGCTAATAAAGCGAACCTATTCACGACAGTCTGTTTTGTTAATTGAAAGCATAGGCTTGACAAAATACCTGACATAACATGCATTTATTTATGAAAATACTGTTATATTCCAATGAAAATTTAGCAACGCTGGTCATTTTTAATTGATGGTATGTATACTTTGAATACAATACATTTGATGATTATGGTTACTTAGGGCACTCCCATCTTTGCAACAGTGCGACATCAATGTCCCTCGACAAGTCACGCCAATGTACTTGCTGCTACACCGCTTGGCCAACGTCGTTAGATCGTACAGCGACATAGCTCCACTACTGAAATTGTGCGTCCTCTTCTACAGCTTTATCCTACAGTGGTGGTTTCAGTTGTAAGGTGTTTCCTAGAGGACATTTTATGTTGGGCTTTCATGTTTCAGTTTTAATTACACGATAAGTCTTTCTTTGGGTCATTTCTGATTATTGATTTTATTTATTTCTCCATACCTAGCTATGTTTTAAATGTAAATATATTTCCTCACTCCTTGCTATTAATTATTTTCTCATTTCCACGTACCATTTCAAAGTCAACGCATCCGGCTGTTTCACGGGCACAGCGAAACCAAACCAAACCACCCCAAGCGACCAACAGACTGAGTGAGTTATCGGTCTAGCACGGGCGCCTGACAGGTAAATCTAGTGACTATGAATTCATCCCTTCCAAAACTATCTAAATATGAAAAATGCATGTTTAAAGTACTATAAACACGCGATGTCAAAGAACAAAACCTTTGTCACAATGGCACTCCAGATGTAACCTACAACCTGAATATTCCGGCTGATATAAACCGAATCCCTGCTGCTTGCTACTAACTTGCCGCGGTAGAAATGAAAGTGAGTGAACCCCGTTGAGTAACAATAATTTCTCAGCGATGTGACAACTCTAGCCTTAGCTTGCGCCCCTGCAAGTTGTCCTGTTTGTCTTAACTCCAAGTGATTTGGCAGTATGTAAGTGGTGAACCAGTACTGTCAACAGCCGTCTGCTGTCTGTTGCCAAAAGTTAACGCACCATTTGTGTAGTTTTGTTTAGAAAGCTGGTCGACCAAATAAGCGAACGTGCTTGTCGTGGCATTATAACGCTGTGCTCATAAGCCTCCATAAACACGCCAATGCTGTAACGGGCAAATGGGGAGGACAAGAACAAGTACCACACATAATCTAAAAGCAGGCGTCTGAATTACTTATTATATGCCAGAAATTGTCCGCAGCCCCGCCTTCAACTGATGGCTCCAATTATGACATGCTAGCAGGCTTGGAAGCGCCAGAGAGGTCCCTATAATGATGCGGGGGTCACTTTCGAAGCTCATGTAACCTGTTGAAAACTTAAGTGATGGCTTGGCTTTTGGAAGCTATGGGAAATAAGTACTGGAGTTTACCCTGGGTGGGGAAGGAATAGGTCGAGGGGGCATGTATCACCGCACAGCTTAATAATGTGACCCAATGTATCCAAAGCCTAGCATTTCATCCTTGCAGGCGAGCTAGCGAATCTGACAGCGAACTGCGCCGGTAATGTCATGAGCAAGGTAGGGCACGGGGTCGACAACTGGGCTCGTCGCTTGTCAAAGTGAGGGACAGACTGGCCAGCTATGCCTCCTTGCTCTCAGGCAATCACAGGACACATCCATAGCAGGAAACTGCTTCGGGGCCAATTTTAAAAATGACTTGATCTCACCATTCACACATAATATCCGCTATAAGATGACACTGACCCTTAGCGTGGCTTGTAGATTTTAGACGTCTCGCAGGACAATGCCAAAAACGATTTTCATGCCTGGTTTGAAAGGGCGGGGGGGGGGGGGGGGGGGGGGTTATAGTTTATGTGCAGGGAGGGTGACAGATGGCCACTCCAGTTCATAAAGCAACTGTCTAACGTCCACTAAACACATGCGTTCACAATATATATATATATATATATATATATATATATATATATATATATATATATATATATCTTATATATAAAAAAGACTTGTGCGTATGTATCTCTGTATGTATTTATGTATCTCTGTCCGTATGTCCTTTATGCGCTCGCGAACGGCCCATCCGATTGAGATGAAATTTTCTACACGCCTTCCTTTCATTCCAGAGATGCCAACTGTCGTAGTTTTTTTTTCTTCTTCCTCCTCCTCCCTCCTCCCTCCTCCC